>JAOTRH010060110.1:0-18682 GCA_034768845.1 Heliamphora exappendiculata
TTACTATAAATTTATTATTAATTAATAAGTTTATAGTTTATATTATTATAAGTTTATTAATTTATTATAACTTATAAATTTAAGAATTAAATACAATCAGCTTGAATAATTGAAATAATAAAATATAATATAAATTTTATTAATCAAAAATTAAATTTTAACAATTATATTATATTTTACACACTATAACTGTATTGTATATTTTCAAAAAATAGAGAAATTATATAACTATAGGTCAAGTACATCCCAACTAGATTGCCACATACAAGTCTAACAATCATTTGTATTATTTTCTACTTAAAATACATTACAAATGAAATGTAAAATTACAAATATAAAGAAATAACATTTATATATGCAAAAAATAAATAAAAAAATTAATCGAAGTCTAATAATTTTTCAGACGTTTCACAGGTGATAGTTTCTAAGTCTGCTTCTAATCTTTCATTCTCATTCATTTCTTGATACATTTTTATTGTGTAAATTGTGTCGCGTGTAATCATTAAAACTTGTACCATCTCCGGAGTTAGTCTAGATATGTAGTCGTTCAACACATGTTTACCTGTATTAAAAGCTGTTTTCGAAGCAACTGTAGAGAGAAACTGCAAGTATATCACGAGCTATCGCAGACAATATTAGCCATGACACCTCGTATTGTTTTTAATACCTTAAAATATTAAAATTAATTTCATCTAAATTTTTTACAGTATCAAAATAACGTTGAAGTTCTGTTATAGAACTCCCATTAATCTCAAAAAATTTTCTAGTTTTTATTATAGACTAATCATCATTACAACTTCGAGATGAAGTCCTAACTGTGGATTGTGTTGATTGAGGTTTTATATTAGTTTTATATTCATCATATAAATTTTTAAGTATTTTATTTATTATTTTAAGTTGATTTGCATTACCATAAATATATTTTAAAAAATATTATAAACTAATATTTCTACTCCTAGGATCTAGTATGGAAGTTATTCCAAAAATATGTATTATTTTATTATAATATTTATCAAATTTATATTTCATACTAAATATAATCTAATAATAATTTACATTGAGTAAAAATTTATTAAATATTGCAATAATTTTTTTAATTGCAGTAAAATTAATGGAGTAGTAGGAGTGTAAATATAATAAAATAATTTTGTTACTTGATCAAAAATTTTATAAAATTTTTTTTATATACATTTAAATTATCCCAATCACTAGACATAGGTAGAGTAAAATTAGTTACCAGATTCATTTCAAAAAATAAATTAATTACTTTTATTTTATTTTATTACAGTTGTAACATATTATATGTCGAGTTCCACCTAATTTCTATATCATGTTATAATTTTTTATATTTTTTTGTTGACATATTTTTTTATACATTTATACTCTTCTGACACTACTATATATACATTTTATTGCTAACCAAACTCGTTCAAAAGATTCATTGTAATATTTAAGTATTTATTCAACAATTAAATTTAAAATATATGTCGAACAGCGAATATAAAATAAAGAACCAGATAATAAAAGCTGAAAATTACATTATAAATAGTTACTACATTCATTTTTATAAGAAGTATTATCTAAAGTAATAAAAAATATTTTTAATGCAATACCCTATGAAACTTGTTCTTACCTAATAATTACACCTAAAGAATGACCGATATAGAAAAATTCTATAGTTTTAAATGAAAAAAATCTTTTACATAAATTTCAATTCTTATCTATAAAATGTGCTTATAATACATTGATATTCTGTAACATTTCTAGCAGTCTATAAATCAGAAGTTAAATAAATTTTTCTTTTTAGATTTGTAAATAAATATATCAACTTGGTTTTAATTTCATCAAATCTTTGTAAAATTTTATTTCTTACAATCTTTCTAGAAAAATGTTGAAATTGAATAACAAATTCGTCTTGTATCATATATTCAAACGCCGGTTGTTCACTCATTGAAAATGGTTGTTCATGTTCTATTATGTAATCAACAAAATAATTTTATGCGCGAGTAGGATCATAGAAAAAATTAGTAATATTACCAGTTGGACCACTACCTATCTGCATTTGTGTAATGAGATTAAGAGATGCAATTTTTATGTGACTATCAGAATGTTAACGTAAGTGGTTAGTGTCACTCGATGTATTATCCAAAAGTAATTTATTACAAAATTTACATTTTACTTTAATAGCAACGGTGCCATTAGTATTTTTTTCAAAAATTTTTTTTAAAAATTCTCACACATTTAAAATTTTTTTGCTAGATGAACTTACAGATGCAGATGCAGATGCAGCAGCAGATGTTGATGAACCAGCGGGTGGATTATAAATAGGAGCAAAGAGAGTGAGATTAGAACCACTAGGTAGAAATGTGAAAATATTTTATTCTTTATTAATAAAAAAATATTTTTGAATCCACCGATAAAATAAAAAATTATAAAAGTTTAAAGCAAAATTAATAAATTAGATAATAAAGAGTAGAAAAAAGTAACTTATAATTAAATTTTAAAAATAAAATAAAATTTAATTTTTTGAAGAAGTTAATTAGAATTTTAAAAAATGTATTCAAATAAATTCAATATTGTAAAAAATAAATTAAATTACAGAAAATAAAGCAAACCGAATTACGGAACTCCGATATTTAATCATGATCTCGTTCGATTTGTATTTTGATCTTGATCTTCACTCATTGATTCGTCAACAGTTGTACCAAATTCGAATATCACTGAACTCGAATATCGCCAATTCATCGATTAATTAGAGAGTACAGAGTAGAGAGTTTTTTGAATAAAATTAAATAGAGTAGGGGCCCTGTTTATAGGAAAATATATAAAAAAAATTTAAAAAAAAGCAAAAACTAGTCGTTGGGCCAGGCTGGGCCCAACGGACTCTTAATCTTGGCCGTTCATTTTCAAATCGTAGTAATCCGGACCGTTCATCCAAATTTGTGACCGTTGGAGGAGTGCAGGCTGGGCCTAACGGCTATATTTTTCTGGGCGGGCTTTGGACGGGCTGAGTGGACAGGTTTGGGCTCAGGCTTTTGGGCCTCAATTCTCAGCCCGGCCTGACCCACGGGCTTAGGGAGAGGCCCAAGTTTAGAGTTGGGGCCTACAGGCTTGGACCAGGCCAAGCCAGCATAGTAACGGGTCCCGGGCGAGCTCCGAGCCCCAAACGAGCCTTGAGCCATGAATTTTTTTTACACCCCCAAATTGTACGGTCAAGTACAAGAAACACCAACTTCCTCACGTTTAGACTTACCTTTAATTGGTTAATAATATTGTTGAACGCTTTGTAATCCCTACACTTTCTTTTCTCATTTGGTAGGACTTCGTCGTTAACCGGTGGAAGGCTCTCTAGGCCCCACACAATGAAGAAGCTTCCACCGTTTTATCAAGCCATTAAGCTCAAATATTACCCCAAATTTACTTGGAAAATTATTTTGTGATCTTATAGTATTTTCCTAAATGACAAGACTTATGTGTTATACTTTTGATATATAAAAAAATATTAATACATATTAAGTGAATTATTTTTATCTTTTACATACCCAATAAGAATGGAAATTATTGTTGTACCTGAAGTATTTTTACTATATAATTAAATAAAAATATTACATATATAAATAATGTCACGTGTGCTATGAGACTATCAAATAATTACTTGATTTACCTCAAAACATAGAGTGATTATTAACTGTAATAGGAGCAAGGTTAGGTAGTGTCCCAAGCCTCTTGAGAGCTACACGAACATCTGAGTTTCTTACACTTTAAGTAGTAAATTTCACGCGATCGTGTAGTTGCCACCGAATTTGGACACCACTTGTCTCGACACTATGTAGTAGCTAATATATTTATTTTTTAAAATAGTAATGTTATGTGCAGATAATTTAACTACAGACCAATTATAAAAATTGAATCTTAAGCTATTTATCTGCATCAATCACCATTGGATTAGATAACTTGTTGAGAGGAGCAGACCAAACCAAATCCTTTAGTTAAAAAATACCCAGTCCACCACCATCAATGCGTCTTTCACAAGATGGAGCTGTTTAACGAACCCTTCTTAATTTCTACACAATCCCATCTCAATATAATCAAACCAAATTCGTAGATTGCTTTTTACCCGAAATTCACATCTTCACCTCCTTTGTTCGTCTTCTTCATTTACTCTCTCTACATCTCATGGGCAACTACATCTCCCACAGATCATCAAGCTCCGCCGCCGGAAAAGTCATCCTGTCGGACGGTTCGATTCATGAGTTTGACATACCATTAACGGCGGCGGAGCTCATGCTGGAGAACCCGCAGCAGGTTGTGGTAGAATTCCAGTCGGCCGTTAATTGTAGACGGCCGACTCCATTGCCGGCCGACAAGCTTTTGGAGATGGGCAAGGTTTATCTAATGCTGCCAAAGCGGCGGGGGAAGGCGGCGGCGCTGTCGCCGGAGGAAGCCCGGAAGCTTCTTTCGATGGCAAACTCGGTTTTAGGTTCTCGGCCTCTTCTGTCGTCGGCGACGGGGTTTCTTCCGTTGTTTGCCCGGGTTTGCACGGCGGGAACTAGAGAGGGACAAGGGTTTGTGTTGAATGGGAAAGAAAGATTGGGGGGGAGGCCAGAACCAGAAGAGATGATGATGAAACTTGATGAGAATTCGCCGGAAATTTTAGAGGGCAGGCCGGAGTATTTGAGCCGGCGGCTTTCCGGGAAGGGGTGGAAGCCCAGTTTGGATACAATCAAGGAGAAGATTGCCGAGAAAAAGGTCTCTCATTGGTTGTTTTAAACAAATTGTGTTTACTCCAATGCCGTCACATTAAAATTACATGTTTCTTACGTTTTTAATACATTAAAAATTTTGATATTTTTTTAGAACTCAGCTCCTCTTCAGCTTTTTGGTGGACAAAACTAGTCGCTAATTTTAAGTCCAAAATTGTCTCGTTTTAATGATTTGAGTCCTTCACTTTATTATTTGGGGAGTACAAGTCATCAATGTAAAAATCATATTGGTCGAACAATGATAAATATTTAAAGAAACTATATTTGTGTTCAAAAAAATTAATAGTGAAACTCAATCACCTTTTATTTTTTAAAAACAAATATATGATATGTTCTGTTAGGTTACACCTTGTATTCTGTGAATCTGTATAGTTAAGTTTTTATTTACATACATTTGGACTGGACTAGACTCACGAATTTATAAAAAATATAATATATGGAGGGTTTTATAATTATATTGGATTAAAATATTAGAGTTTGCCTATAAATAAGAGTTTATAATTCTAATTTTTCGTGTGAAGAGTAAATCAAGAGAGCAGAGATGTAAGAAAAGATAGAAAAATACCAGGAATATAACAGTAACCTTCGAGCGAAAAAACGAAATTTGTTTCAAGACTTGGGTTGTGGTGTCAAATTTTAGAGTGTTTTTAATCTTGAGTGTGCACATTCTACAATTATAGTTAATTATTTCTCTCACTCATGGACGTAAGCAGATTGCGTCGAACCACATAAATCTTTATATAATTTTTCTTTGGTGTGTGTAATATTTTTTTTCTTCCGTTCTTGTTTTTGGATTAGGTTCAAATCCCAACAATTGGTATTAAAGCTAAAAGTGAAGATTCGAAACTGTGGTGGGAGATCGAAGCACACATATATTATTTTTTATTTCGATTCGTATAAATCAAAAATTATTTTATTGCACAAAGAAAAAAAAAAGATGAACGATGGTTGCGCAAAACCATTCCACGAAGCACCAATGGGTGCTGGTGCAAAGCAGTTGATTTACAATAAGAAAGTATGGTGGTGGGAGGAAGGAAGCTTGCTGGAACCACCACGATTAGTGTGCTGTGATTTACATTGATCAAAATGCTGTATGTCTTGTATTCTGTAAATTCGTATAATTAGAATTTTATTTACATACATTTGGGCTGGATTTGAGTCATGAATTTATAAGAAGTCTAATATATGTAGAGTTTTATAATTATTTGGGATTAGAATTTTAGAGTTTGCCTATAAATAGAAATTTATAATTTTAGTTTTTTGTGTGTAGAGTAAATCAAGGGAGTAGAGATGTAATAAGAGATAGAAAAATATCGGTAACAAAGGAGTAACATTCGAGAGAATAAACGGAATTTATTTCAAGACTTGAGTTGTGGGTGTCTGATTTTGAGGTGTTTTTATTCTCGGGTGTGCACATTCTATAGTTATAATTGATTATTTCTCTCACCCCTGGACGTAAGCAGGTTGTGTCGAACCATATAAATCTTTATATGATTTTTCTTTGGTGTGTGTAATATTTTTTTACTTCCGTTCGTGTTCTGGGATTAGGTTCAAATCTCAACAAGTGGTATTTAAGCTAAAGGTGAAGATTTGAAACTGTGGTGGGAGATCGAAGCACACATATATTATTTTTTATTTCGATTCATATAAATCAAAAATTATTTTATTGCACAAAGAAAAAAAACAAGATGAACGATGGCTGCGCAAAACCATTCCGCGAAGCAACAATGGGTGCTAGTGCAAAGCAACTGATTTACAATAAGAAGGTACGGTGGCGGAAGGAAGGAAGCTTGTTGGAACCACGATTAATGGCTTTGATCCAATGTGGTAGGAGCATGAAATCAACGGTTAGATTTTTTTTGTTATATCAGATCATATATATAACAAAAAATTCAAGGTAAATTTGTTTTTTAAGATTTTTCAGCGCTGCGAATTCATTGATACAGTCTGAATTTTCATATTCTGAATGATTTGATGGAATTGGACAGATTAACTTAGATTTTGATTGATTAGGCGAGATAAAAAGTGATAAAGGGCAATCGGGTTTGATTGCAGGTGATCAGAGGTAATTAGGAGCAATCTGATTCAATCAATGGTAAAAGACTAATCATTAATGGATACGGTTAAGATTTTAGTTGTAGGTAGAGTCAAGTCAAATGATGATTTTTTGATTCGACATATGATTGAAAATTACTACACCTTGACGAATAGGTGGAGTGACGATGGATACCTCGACGAATAGGTGTCGGGCATCGCAGTGAAGAGGTGCAATTCATGCTGATTTGAGTGTGACGGATTGACGAAAACGGCAGAATCGACATCAACATCGTTTATCGATCTTCAGTGTGGTTGGTAGAATCCAAGCTAAGGTGGAGATTGTTAGGTATATGTCTTGTATTCTGTGGATTCATATAATTAGGATATTATTTACATATATTTGGACTGAGCTGGAGTCATGAATCTATAAGGAGTCTAATACATGTAGTGTTTTATAATTATATGGGGTTAGAATTTTAAAGTTTACCTATAAATAGGAGTCTATAATTCTAGTTTTTCGTGTGGAGAGTAAATCAAGGAGGTAGAGATGTAAAAAGAGATGAAACAATACTGGGGACATAGGGGTAATCTTTGAGCGAAAAAACGGAATTTACTTCAATGCTCGGGTTGTGGGTGTTGGGTTTTGAGATGCTTTTGTTCTCGGGTTTGTATATTCTACAGTTATAGTTGATTGTTTCTCTCACCCGTTGGCGTAGACAAATTGTGCCGAACCATGTGAATCCTTGTATGATTTTTCTTTACTATGTGCAATAATTTTTTTGTTTGCGTTCGTGTTTTGAGATTAGGTTCAAATTAAGTTCAAATCCCAACATGTTCAAATGTTTCTCGATATTCGATCAATTTGAGTTTTTGTAAAGATAATTTATGCTTTGAAATCAATAAATTCATCGGTAGAAATTATAAAAATGAATCTATTTTGAGCCTAAAATTGGCTGGATTTCGTAAGTTCAGTCCACTAACGAGAGAAGTCCGCCAGTCCATTTCGTATCAAAATTTTTGTATGATTCAACAAACTTTAATTTATTAAAATACATAGACATGTAATTTTCAGCCAGTAAGTGAATAAGGCATTTGTGTAGAGGTAGGGAGATGAGTCTTGGGTTCAATTCTTATTGTTCAAAAACGAAAACAAAAAAGAAAAAGAGGAAGTCAATGTTGTAGCTAGTAAAGTATGTGGAGACTGGAGAGTGATGTGCCACCAGCCACCATGTGAAGAGGGTGCATGGAAGAGCTGTAGTGATATATATATATATATATATATATGGATTTGTATTTTGTATTTTGCGTAAACTTGCTGATCTGAGTTGGTAAAGAATTGGTTAGACCTGTTCAAAACTATAAACCTGTCTAATTGATTGGATTAGTAATAAATTGATATATAATTTTATATGATAAGTAATTTTATATTGGTAAGTACAGTAGGTTCCATACTAATTGTTGGTGCATAATTTATTATACATAATTGTGAGTATACGGTGATTTATGTAGTATAACAAGCACTATATGTAACTAAATTAAATTATTAATATTACATTTTCTTAATTATTGTAAACCAAACATTTTGTGAGATGATCAGTTATTCAATGAATGAATAATTATTTCTCCACTTATTACACACTCACATAAAGAAAATATAATTTTATAAAATATGTTCAACTCCAAGATTTAATGTTGTCGATCTTCTTAGGGAACGATTATTGGTTCAATTATTGGTTGTTGGGGAAGATTTGGTGTCCCATGTCCTTTGGCTATAGCCACACAATCATGTAAGACCTTACATTTGATAGTAGATCCCATATAATCGTGTGGTTGTCAAATATTGTAGACACCAATTGCCCTACTCTATCCCGCAACCAATATTTTTCATTGTTATGCAATCACGGCTTTTGGTTAAACGCATGAATGAAATGGTGGTCGTGTGGGAATGGAATAAAAATGTAAATGGAATGTTCATTATCATTTTATTATTTGGTTGTCAATATGAAATGACATGAAAATAGATTGGTTATTTTCATTCTTATATTTGGTATGGTTAGCTAATAAAATGAAATGCAATGCAAATTTTCTAACAAACGATGATTAGTTATCATATATTAACAAAATGTATTAAAATTTTATCTAATATGATAAAAATAACAAATTATAAACTCATAATACTCGATCATTAAAAAAGTGCTATGGTAACTCTAAAATAACGTTAAAAAATGTTATGTAGGTGGCGGCGGCTACAGTGATAGTAGTGGTAGAGACAATGGCAATAAGGTAGTGGTGGAGAGGGTGGTGGTAGTAACGGAGGTGATTGTGATGGTACTAGTGGTGGGATGGTGGGTGGTGGGTTGTAGGTGGTGGTGGGGTGCTAGCTGTATTGGTGTTAGTGGCTGTGGTAGTGGGCGTAATGATGGCAGAGGTAGCAACATTGCCGATGACGATGTGTGGTGGTGGTGGTGACAACGTCAGTAACGGTGGGGTGGTGGCAATGGTGCTTGCGACGATGATAGTGAGGTAGCAATGACAGAGGTGGTGGCAATAGCAGGAGGAGTGGTGGTACTGGTAGTGGTTGGAATAGCAATGGGGTACTGGTGAGGTGGTGGAGCGGTGGTGGCAGTGGCAAAGTGGCGATGGAGTAGTGCTTGATGGTGGTGGTAACATCGATGATGGTAGCGACGCTAGTAGTGGTGGCATTGGCATTGGCGAGGTCAATGGCAATGATAGTGCGATGATTAGGATGATTCCATATTAGAATAAAATACTTATCATTCATTAAGATATGAGAAAGAATAGATATTCTCACTTTTTAATAGAATACCTATTATAATGGAATGCTGATTCGTACTTCAAAAATAAATACCAAATATGAGAAAGAGAATTTGAACTTAAATTGAGCATTTCATTTCATGCTATTCCTACCTTCTAAACGGGCTCTTAATGTCAACACTAATTACGTACTCTTGTTGCTATATATCGGCCATTGATGGGCCCAAAGCAGAGAAACCTTCACGTACGGAGCCAGGCTGTGCTTGGTACCCTTGGATTTTTGCACCATCAAGGTGGACATGGATTCCTTGCAAATTAATTTCACCATTCGAACTAGTTTGGTACTTCTTAACCAGGAAAACCCTAATTGCTTGATGGCCCATGTTTGTGACGCCCATATCACACGGGTGCTCACGTACCATTTTAGAATTAAATTCGTGTGTGTATATATATATATATATATATATATATATATTAATTTCAGTAAAAAGTATTTAAAAAATAAAAAAAAAGAGTAAAATATTTGCATATATCACTTGCTGATGATCTCCTGAAGGAGTTTAAGCTCTCTGCCATTGATGACAAAGTCCGAGACCAATACAACACATCTTTTTTGTAGCTAATCTCCTCTTAAAATACTAACAGCTCAATTGATCGATATTGTGTAACTTAAACAAATTATGTACAAACTTTAGAGTCCAAAGCTTCCCCAATAAGAACACTATTTGTTTAGTCCGAAATTTTCTGTATAGCGTGTAGTAGTTTAGTTGGATTGATTGGAGATGAATTGGTACGGGATAGCAAACTATTTATAGGAATTGATGGATTATCAGAATTAATGCTAAATAATAGTGGCCCAATAATACAAATAATTTGTTAATACCCCACTAGTGAAATATGAAAGGGTTTCGATTAATTAGAAAAAATGTGATTAAAATTTAACTAATATGTATATCAAAGGTCCTCTCTACTGCACCCATTAAAAATACACTATTTATCACCTATGTATTCACAATTTTTATTACCAATAATTAATTAATATTAAAATTTCACCAACATTAATTATTTAATTTTGTACCCTTCAAAATATTGATCGGTGGACATATTGAACAATACTGGCCGATATAAAAAATACCAAATATGTACCGGTTCATAAAAAATTTCTAAAAAAATATTAAATTTTACTCTCTTTTTTTGTCTTTTCTTTTCTTTTTTATTTTTCTATTTCTATTCAAACTTCAAACATAGCATACATAGCATAAAAAGATAATTCTACAACTAGTCATAGTCAATGTTAATTCATTATAAGAAATATTAGTATTAAATTTATATTATTTTTAAGTTGGATATCTCATCATAAGTAATGATGCTAAAAATTAATTTAGACTAATTAATTAATTAAAATAATATGTTAAACAAATTTTTATATTATACTAAATTAATTATATGTTGTTGGACATTATTTTTTAAAAATATTTACATAATGGCATACATAAAGAATTCTATAACTAGTCAATGTTAATTCATTATAAGAAGTATAAACTATTAAATTTATATTATTTTTAAGTTAGATATCTCATCACAAATGATGAAGCTAAGAATTAATTTAGACTAATGCACTAACAAGTCTACCAAATAGGAAGAATTAATAGCTACTCCCTTATCTGGTGACATTATTTATATGATATTTTGTAGTAAATAATAATATATAATATATACTAAGTGAGTTATTCTTTGTCTGCTACCTTTTAATAGATGTGAGTTAATATTATTTTATTTGAAGTATTAAAAAGGAGAACTACTCATACAATAAAGTATATCGATTAGAGAATCACTACTATTAAAATTTATAAGTCTACTTAAATCAAGAGATTTTCTATCTAAAAAACTAAAACAAGTACAAATACAAAAAAAAGAAGCTCTATATAACTTTTAGTAACATTGATAAGTAACGAGTACCAAAACTTATTACAATTATTTATAAAAGTAAAACCCTAATAGAAATAAGAAAACAATCCACAAGGTTAGTAGAATCCCATCAAAAACCCAAATTAGCATAAAACTACTAAAAATATAAAATTTGAGATATGCCCAAATGTAACTACTATAAACATATAGAAACGTGTAAACAAGCTGCATTGGAATATTGTATTTTTTACAGAAAAAGAAAAATTACTAGAAACATAAATTTCTTAAAATGGCAAAATAGGATTTTCAGCCTAAATGATGCAATTTAGCCCCCAAAAAAATGCCTTAGGTCGTATTAAAGCAGTGATTCTTGTATATTGGGCCGTTTTTTTTTTAATTTTATCATAGGCCTTTTGAGGCTACATTGCCAACATCAACTCCTACATCTTTTATTACTATTTAGTTTTTTGATAATTATAAACCTCTACCAAAGAAATTATAAACTTGATATTAATTATATAGGCAGTATCGCATAATATTTTTAAACTCATGCATAATTGCTCACCAAATAAAACAATATTTGGTGGGTGCTCACCGAGCTCGGTGCATTTATTGTGGTTGCATTTTTAGGATTGTTTCTGATTACAAAAACTTGCATTATTGGAATAACATGCTTGCATTACTGGAATAACATGCTTGCATTACTGGAATAATATTGAGTTTTCTCTATATTTTTCATAACATAAATTAACAATCTATAGATAGATTATCTAATTATGGGTCAAAAGACTTCTCCTAGGTAGGTCATCAGTATTAACATAGTTGTGTTACTAGAATGCATACAAAAGAATGTGGTTACCATTAGTAACTTCTTAATTAACTCAAGTTATCCAAAAAAAAATTATTAAAACTTTCATTTAAAACAGAAATGTATAAAATTTACATTAAATAATGCACAATTAACACATCTTAAATGCATTACCAATACATTTTGACTCAACTAAACTCAATTAATTCATTTTAAAGTGCCTGCATTCATTTTTTAAAAGAGTTTAGTCCTTCCATTGAAGACTATAATAAATCATTCTCCCTTGTTATGTTTCTATGAGAGAGTGCTTTGGGTGTTCGTTCTTAATTGTCAACTCCAAACTTGGTTTTACATTGAATCTAATCAGAATATAAATTAATCTCAATAGTTAATAATAGCATCAAATATGAACTATTGAAAATCTTATTACGAAAGCTACTGCCAACAATTAAAAAATCTTCCTATAACTTTAATAATTTCTATTGACAAATGCGCAACAGCATTAACCAATTTGCTTATGGTTTACCTTTATTGGAATCAAAATATTACATCAAAGTCTAACCCAAAAAAAGTACGTTTTACATGAGATATTATCATCCAATAAAACTTGGATATAAATCAACAAACTCGACATAAACCACGATTATAAATGACAAATAATTATGTATAGAGTCTTATACCTAGTTAGGATTGATAAAGTAAATACATATGGAGTACTCACTATTACTGGTAAGTTGGTAAGTTTTGATGTCAAAGTGTGCTTAGATATTTTGAAAATAATTATATCTTTATAGTGATTTGAATTTTTGTTAATTTCCAGATTCTCAAACAAAGGTGGATTTTTGAGTCACATACTGTCATTCATGATTGTTTTCTTCATTATGCAATGTAAAACACACCAAAGCACATATCTAGTGCTTAAAGACACTTTTGATACATCTGATTAAAAAAAATCAATTATCTTTTAAAGTATTTTCAAGCAATTATTTGAAATAAACAACTAAATAAAAAAAATTACGAAGTCACTAAAAATAGTAGGAATAATAGTTTCATAAATTTAAATTACCACGTCAAAAAAACCAAACCTATTGTACACATCAAGCATTTCCATGGATTAGAAGTTCCATATTAAAAAACTCCCAAATTCACTTTTTAATATTGCATTAAGTATTTTCATGGATTAGCGAATTCGCGTTAACATAAACCATTTGCGTATCTGTCTAAAAATTATTCTTGTCCTTTCAATCAAAATGATCATTAGAAGCTGCATCAAAAAAAAAATCGTGTATAATTCTGTAGCAAAATTACAATCATATGCAGTTTTATTACCAAAGCAAATATAGATACACCCATTCAATATTTAAAAAGAAAAAATTTAATAAACCTTTCAATATAAATTTTAGTAAAAACTAAAAATTATCTTTAACTATGAAATAAGACGGTCAAAAAATATGGGCATTAGTGCGAATAAAGCCTAAAGGCCTTATTTCATCATGTTCTTGATCTCATTCTCTGCAAAAATTAAAAGATAAGATTATATACAATACCATAAACGCCAACACAATTGCACGTTCGCCAACATAATTAATCGCCAACTAAAATCATTCCAATTTCAATTTCAATTTCAGCCACCAACTCAAATAGACACATAGAATCATGATTTTTTTTTAAGAAAAAGAACTGTTTGAAAACTAAAACAGCATGGGCAGCAGTTACACATGCATTTAATTACTTCCCATTTGGCTCATTGGAGACTAGTTCACGCCATGTGCTCCGGAAAATGATTAATTATTTTTAACTTATGATGTAATATTATTTATATAGTATTAAATAAAAAATATTGATAAATTATTATTTTTTATATTGTATATCTGCCAGGGTGAGTTACCATTGTCTCATTTGAATTTTTTTTTGTTACGTAATGAAATAAAAATATTACATAAATAATAATACATCTTGCTCTAAACATATAGAAAATTACTCTTTTAACCCCCCCACCCCCCGACTTATTTCGATCAAGTTGTGCTACACGGTATTTTATATATATATATATATACACACGACATGTTTTGCTACCACGATTTGACCATTCTTAACAGAGTAAAAAATTTATGTGATTGGTTGGAATGCCTACCTCCCATTACATACGTAATTAAATGATTGATATATTTAAATATTACAATTATGCGTACAGATTTAAAATACAAAATAATTGAAAATTTATCTTTTATTAATAAGAATATATTTTATTTTTAATAGTAAAAATAATGCATACTTTTGTAGTGACAAGTAAAAAGGGCATACTTTTTTCACCATATGGGCGAGATGGGTTGGTTTGTCCAAGGATTAAAAGTGTATTTTTGTATATAAAAAAATTTAATTTCAATAAAATTATGTCAAATTAAACAACGTACTATTTATTTTTAAATTATTATACTCTCAACTAAACACCATTCAATATAAAAAAACACCACACTAATTATCTAAACCATAATAATTTGAATACACTAATTATCCAAATAAAAAAAATCCTTCAACTGTAGGAGCCATTTGAGAGTGATTCTGTATGGAAGTTTGGAAAAGCGATTATATTGTTATCAAATAGCAAGCAATTGGGTCAAAGTTGGTTTGCTGGTGAGGTGTAGTGATGGAGTTTGTTGTTCAGCCTATTATCAGGTTTGTTAGAATTGGGAGGCAGGGGTGATGATGTAACATATTGAGTCCAATATCATGAGGCTTGTTAGGTGGTTAAATAATTACCTAGCTACTATTTTATTAATATAAATTAAAATACTTATTATATATTTAGCAATAAAATTCATAATTTAAATTAATACAAGAGTAAATATTATTCACTTATTTTATACCAAATTATCTCACACAAGTATTAATTGGACAGAATGCTAGTGATTTTTTATTTTAATTAACACTTCTTGAGCATTATTTGATGTAATGGAAATAATATTTATTTTAAAATTTTATTCAAAAATTTATCAAGAATTTAAAAATAAATAATGCAAATAATGAGATCAAACTGTGCGTCGTGGGAGCCACAACTTATGTGAATTCGAACTATTAATTTAGAGTTGTTATTACGGTTTGATGATGTGCTAGGCATACTTATCATACCTATTATCATGTAACATGCCAGGTGATACGTACCCAATTGTAAAGTAAGAAATTTTTCTCGAAAAACTATATATCTCTTTGTATTAATAATAATAGACAGTGAGATTATTGATCATGTAAAAATTTAAGTAATTCTTGGAATATGATCTAATAATAAATGAACTACAATGCGTAAACAAAACGATAGAGTATTTTAGAACAGAAGATACCATGCATGCTCAATTGTACTCACCAAAGTACTATTGTTTGTGAAATAAGCATCCTTACTTTGATTCAACTTTAAACCTCTAAGAATGTAGTGTAAGAAGTAAGCAACCAACAAATGTATTATTCACAACTATTTAAGAGTGTATTTTGAACTTTTTTTCCTAGAAGGAAAAAAAAAAGGATAGAAAACCCTTTCATCATTGTGGTTTCTAATTTTGGAAAAGAGAAAAAAAAAAGGAAAAAGATAATGAGTGGAAAATAATGTGAGGTTTTTAAATGGAATCCTATGTGTAAGAATTATAGAACAATTAGGTAGTGATTGCTTATTTGGCACTGTTGAAAGTTTAGAATCAGTCACTTACAAATTGTAATTTGTAGTAAAAATTATAAGTATTTGATAAATACTGTAACTTGTAACTAAAATAAAATACAAAATAATTATATAAAACTTGAGCAGAAATAATAAGTGTTTAAAAAAAAATTTATAACTTATAGTTAAAATTAATAAGAGTAAACTAACGTTACGAGGAGTATCTTTACCAAACACCCACTTGGTCCCATCCCACTTTTTTTTCAAATGAAAATCTTATAGTAATTTTGATTATCTAATATGCCTCTAAAACCCAACGAAGATAGGTGTATTTTGACTAAAGGATTTGCTCCTTGATTTTATATAAAATGAATTAAAACATGAGTTAGAAAACACCATTTTTATGTTGGTGCCACAATCACCCGATTTTTTAGTCAATATTTTTCATTATTTTTATTTTTTAACAAAAATATAATTTATTTAGACATTTAACGATATCTTATTAATTTAATTTTTTATAGAGACGATGATCTATACACTATAAATAATAAAATAAATAACCCAAGCTATCAAATTAGACTTATTTTAAATCAAAAATTAATCTAACTGAATTGATTCAGTTCATTACTGAACTGGAAAGAAATTAAACCCTTAAAAATATTGTACATTTCTCATAAACTTTAACCAGTGCCCCCAATTGGTTAACAAACTTTAAAAATATTGTGCACGTCTCATGAAAGTTGAGTAACTTGCTCTATTTAACTCATCATGGACCAGTTCCCAAGGAGCACCTGCAAAAAAGTCCCCCAACTAAAAACATATATTCATTGCTTCCAGTAGGGCGCATAAGAAATTTAAAAAATTTAAAAATTAAACCAATTTAATTTTTATGAGTTGAATTGGTTTTACATATAATTAAATTGATTCTATGTTTTAAAAAAATAAATTGATAATTTTAATTCGATTCTTGAATTAGTCTGGAATCAACTCAAATCAATCCGAGAATCGAACTATATATGTATATTTATATATAATTATTGTAAAATTCATTAGAAAAAAAAAATAGCTTTATAAATTAGACAAAAAAGTTATTAAATTAGATAATTATTATTAAATTTTATTTATTTGTTATAGCCATTTATTTTCGTAAATTTTTTATTTGATATTTGTCATTTTATTTGTTATTTATTTTAAACTTTTAGAACTTATAAAAAGTGATTTTTTTCATGCGTGTTAAGTAATTTTTAAAATTTATAGAACTGTGGTTCCAAACCGAACAAACCTGAATTTTATTAGTTTAGTTTGGTTTAATTCCACAAAATAATTTGGTTGATTTTCCGAACAATATTAATTTGGTCTTAAATTTAGTACGATATCAAGTTAAACCGACCCATATGCACCCCTAACTCTAACACATAATGGTCATGTTTGGAAATCTTATTTATTTGCTTATTAGTAAATAAGTCAATTTGTTAATAAGTCACTTCGTTTGGGTGGAATTATTTATTCGTTTATTTACTTATTTGACTATCCAAACGAACTTATTTACTTATTTGGCTATTCAAACGACGTGATTTATTTTTTAACTTATAAGTTAATAAAAAAATAAACAACTTTGCCCAACCGTGGCTAATATTGTTTGTTTTGACTTACTAATTTTTATTAAATCATATCTCAAAATTTGTACATTATCAATTACATGTAGTGTTTTAAGGTAAAATCACATATAATTTTTAGGACAGAATATTTTAGTTCGCAATGAAGGGCAAAAGTATAATGAAAATTAATGATGCAGAGAACCAAGGCTCATTAATTAGATCACTATCAAAACTTCTAGGCACTAGCCCCTTTCCATGGCCCTGTTTCCGCTAAATGTCAAGAATATATATATTTTTTGAATTTTTTTTTTTTTATTTTTTTATTTTTAACTTTTTAAAATCATTTCAATGTGATAAACCCAAAAGGTAAAAGAATTTGATCAATAAATAAAAAATTTTACTGAAAATAAAAAATAAGCAATATAAAATTTGACTTAATAATTTATTTTATCTTCTTTTTTTTTTTATAAAAATTTTTTATATTTTGGTCAAAAAAAATTTACTTTTTTGACTCGCCTTAATAAAATAAGTCAAAAAATATAATAATTTAATTAAATAATAATTTTTTTACTAAAAAATGTATAATATAATAAATAAATAAATAAACTATTATCCCACGTAAAACCATGTCTCATTTAATAGAGAAATGGCTCATTATAAGCGGAATAGAGCGGCAAGAGGCCAAAATCCTCCCCTTTAAAAGCTCACCCACGTTTTGGCCACTTTCCTAGAAAACCTAAAATAAAAATAATTATTCTATAATTTCAAAGTACTATGTATTAGTGTTTACTTTACGCTCTTATTCAATAAAAATACTCTAATAGTATTCTACCTTTATTTGATGTGTATAAAAAGAAGAAACTCACTTATTATATATTAAAGCTTCAATTGATAATTAGTTTAAAAATTAATTTTTATTTTTACATTTTTAGATAAATTGTGTTTAAAATAAGTTATTTGATAACTTAATATTTAAGTTAGTTTTTTATAAATTAGTTGTTTGACTAAAAAGTTAATTTTTTTATTTTTTGTTTAAAATAGATAATTTTATCTTTCTGTATATTTGATATTTATAATTATAATACTTGGTAGTGATAGCAAATAAATTATAAATAAAAAATATTATTATATTTTAAAAGTAATGATA
>JAOTRH010060121.1:0-18680 GCA_034768845.1 Heliamphora exappendiculata
ATATATATTTTAAAATTTTATTTATCAAAATCTAACAAATAAGATTCATATTGAATATAAAATTATTTAAAAATAAATTTTAAAAAATTATAATAATTTTAAGCCAAACTTTTTTATCTTTTGATATAAAACTATTTTAAGCCAAAAAACTTTTAACTTAAAGTCATATCTACGATTTATCAAACAAATTATTTATTTATTTGACTTAAATTTATTTTAAATAAAACAATTTATCTTAAAAGCCAACTTGCGAAACGAGGCCATTATCATGGGCAAATTGGAAAATTGTTAATCCAATCAAAGGCCCTACCTAAACTAAAGTCGGTGGGACCAAACTAAGGATTTGAAATTTGATGAGGACAAAATAAAAAACTAAGAAAAAATTTAAAAGTTGGAATCACATATTTTTTTAGGGAGATTTGATAAGGAATCCTATTTTGAGTACTTTTTTTAAATAAATTATTTATATTTTTAAATTAGTTTATAAAATTTTATTTTTAAAAGTTATTAGTATTTAGACAATTTTAGCCCTAACTAATATGTATTTATATATATATATATATATATATATATATTAAAGTTCATTATACTTATTTTGTTACGTGATTGTATATTTTTATTTTAAACATTTATATTTCTTTTTGAGTGACGATATACTAATTAAAGTGTGTGTATAAGGAAAAATGTTCATATTTTTTTATTATTTTATTCATTTATAATTAAAATTTAATTTGTATTAATATTAATTTAGTGTAGATTTTATTTTTATTCTCATGATTTGTTGTATTGTTTTAATAATATTATCACTTTTTTATTACAAGCTTTTTCAATAATAAATTGTTGTAAAAAAATAAAAATATTCTCATTTGTTACATGTAAAAATTCTAATTTATCATTTTTTGAATGCTTATTTTTTTTAGGATTAATTAGCCTAGGGTCCTATTTTGGTCACTTATTTTTGGATAAATCCTATGTAATAAACTGTTATCCTATGAAGTTCTTTTAATATTTTTTGGGACTTTTATACCTTCAAAATATTCTCCATAGAAATTAATAATATTTATTGCTCGACACATTTTATGGAAACGTTACATCCCTTGGTAAAGATTATTTATGAAAAATTTTTTCACTCTTTTTAATTCAAGTGAAAGGATATCTCATGATTCTATTTTTGCTTCAATAGATCATGGTAATACAGTCCAAAAATCATAGATTTTTTATGACAGGATATTTAGTTTGAATTTCAGCCACCTGATTATGTTTGAATGTTCAATTTATGGTAATACAAGCTCCTAAATAAATATAATCATATTGTATTACAGGCGCAGCCGAAACCACTTTCATTACACAGATTTTGAAATTTGTTTTTTTTTTTTGAAGCTTTGGAGTAAAACCACTTCAGAAAATAGCAATTATTTCTTATTTAAAGATCAGTGTATTGTATAAATTAATCATTTTATAGTTCATATATTTTTTTAGATTTTTCATAGATGATTGGTGTGGATTTGTTGCATGATAATGA
Organism: Heliamphora exappendiculata; assembly: GCA_034768845.1. Classification (NCBI taxonomy): domain Eukaryota; kingdom Viridiplantae; phylum Streptophyta; class Magnoliopsida; order Ericales; family Sarraceniaceae; genus Heliamphora; species Heliamphora exappendiculata. The sequence goes on from JAOTRH010060121.1 coordinate 1,523, forward strand.
ATGACTTTTTGTTTTGTGAAAAGTTAAAAGTGTAATTATTAAAATGCTCTATTTTTTGTGCTCATACTTTATGTTTATATATGAATGAAAATGTTTATTGCAGAAAATAATAACGTTGTTATTCGAAATAAGAATTTATTTACAGAAGATAAGAATACTGTATTTACATACGAAATACTTAGATAATGAAATGGGGACAATGTACAAGACAACTATAAAATGAGAATAGGTTATTGAATTAAATTTTTCCTATATGACAAGGGGATATTTGGTTGATGAAATAAGATTTGATATTATTATGCTACTCGAAAATGAGAATATGTTAATATGATAAGATAATTATGCTACACAAAATGAGATTATGTTAATATGTTATGATGATTGTGCTACACGAATGAGAATTTTATTATAGAAAATCAGAAAATGATAATTTTCTTCATGAGAATTTTAATACAGAAAATAAGAAAATGATGATCTGATAATTTTATTACAGAAAATGATAACACTGTTGTTTGTGACGAATTATATTTGATAATGAGATTTGAAATTATGTGAAATGATAATCATACTACAAGAAATAAAAATATTTAGATACCATATTGACGAATGTAATTATTCATAAAATTTTTTAGATAAATCACTATGTATATCCTATTACCAAAATAAAATATATACACAACTTATATATATCTACATATATTTATTTATTTACTATAATTATATATGCAATTCAAATATTTAATGTATATGAATTACCATAATTACATATTTTAAATTCGCTTGCTATAAAAAAATATACGTTATCAATTTATATGACGGTCACAATAGAAAATGTCCATACTCATTTAAAGGGTATTTTAGGTACAATGTATGAAAATAGAATCTAGTGGAATAATAGTTTATAGTTTGGTCTTTATTCCTAAAAAAGTAGCCAAAATAGGATCTTAAACCAAATTACCCATTTTTTTATTATCTATGCAATAATAGTAAATTTTACACTATTTTAGAAATTTATATTTTGATTATACTTTTTAACCCTTGTAAACAATAAATTTCGTGTTCGAAAATTACGACAGAAAAATGTAGAAACAAATTAAATTTTTATTGAATTTGAAAATGCATTACAATCTTTGATAGAATTTCTAAATCAAAAGAAATTAAATCCTCTGATTCTTCTCTTCAAATGTTGACTCGAGAGCTTGACAGCGTATTACCGAATCAAAAAGCAAAATATCGTCCGAATTTGACGGAGAATAATGAAACTTAGTTAAGAACTATCTTCAGGGTTTCAAAACTTTATCTGTAGAACTCTCTCAGTTGTTTTATAACTTCAAGTGTCAGACGTCAAAACTCTTTTTCATTTGGTAGATGACACACCTATTTATAGGAGCGTAGGGGACAGAGTTATGAACAGACTCAAACTCTTGATAATTATCTCAATTTTATTTATTTAAAAGAGATAATTATTTAAGTTTATAATTATCTATTTTTTTTAAAGAGATAACTATTGAATATCATAATTATCTCCAATTTTGAAAAGATAATTATCTAGACAAATAATTATCTTTTCACTTAAAGAGATAATTATTTAGTAGCATAATTACTTATTTTTTTATTTATTTAAAGAAATAATTATGTACATTTAATTTAATTTAGAAAAAAATATTATTTATTTTTCTCTTGTGTAATTCTTATGTGCCAAGTGGCTTAATTTAATTAGCCAAAGGCTTGTCATATAGAAAAAAAATACATTATTTTACACGTGGCGTCATGTAATTGGAGCAACCGTGAAATTTAATTTGGGACCGTTTTAACACGTGATAATATTTGATTTGTCAATAATTGTGTAATATTTTTGAGTTGTGGAACACGTGTCAATTTGTGATAGGCTAAATTTTATACGTCTACAAATGCCCCCTCAAGACTTGCTTGCATTTATGTGAGAAAGTCTCGATTATTTATTTATTTATTTATTTATTTATTATTATTACTTTTTTTTAAATAAAAATAAAAATAAAAATTGGGAACTTCCTAAAATCCCGAAAAATCTACTTAAAAAGTGGAGTTAGAATTTGGAATCAGTCCTACCAGGAAAATATTTTTCCCTTCCTGGAGACTCCACCGAAAAGGTGGATTTGGATTCTTGGATCAATTTCTTAAAGACTTGAATTCCTTATTGTACTAGGTTGCTCTTAGGATTTCAAAAGGAATACACTACCGGGTTAGAATTGCAACAGGAGTGCATTATAATATCCACTATAATGCAACAGGAGTGGATTCTTTTGGAGGCACTTACTTCGCTTGCCATTGGTCACTAGGTACTTCTGTCGCTATTGGTAACTTGTTACTTTTGCTGTTATTGGTGACTCGGTTACTTTTGCTGCCATTAGTGACTCGGTTACTCTGTTGCCGTTGGTGACTTGGTATTTCTGTGTCTGTTGGTTACTTAGTTACTTTGCCGCCATTCGTGACTTACTATTTCTAATGTCGCTGGTGACTTGTTGCTTTATCGCCGCCGTTGGTGACTTAGTACTTCCGCCGTCGTTGATGACTTGTTATTTTGCCGCCGTTGGTGTCTTGGTAATTCTGCTGCCGTTGGTGACTTTGTTACTTTGTCGCCGCCGTTTGCGACTTGTTACTTCTGCCGCCGTTGGTGACTTGGTTACTTCCGCCTCCATTGGTGACTTGGTTACTTCCGCCGCTGTTGGTGACTTGGTACTTTTGTCTCCGTTGGTGACTTAGTTACTTTGTCGCCGCCGTTGGAGACTTGGTTACTTCTGCCGCCGTTGGTGACTTGGTTACTTCTGCTACCATTGGTGACTTGGTTACTTTGTCGTCGTTGGTGACTTGGTACTTGGTGATTTGGTATTTCTATCGCCGTTGGTGACTTGGTTACTTTGCCACCATTGGCGACTTGGTATTTCTGCCTCTGTTGGTGACTTAGTTATTTTTTCGCCATTGGTGACTTAGTACTTCTACCGCTGCTGGTGACTTGTTACTTTGCCACCGTTGTTGGTGACTTGTTACTTCTACCGTCGTTGGTGACTTGGTACTTCTGCCTCCATTGGTGACTTGGCTACTTCTGCCGCCATTGGTGACTTAATTACTTTACTGTCACTATTGGTGACTTGTTACTTTTGCCGCCGTTGGTGACTTGGTACTTTTGCCTCCGTTGGTGACTTAGTTACTTTGCCACCGTTGGTGACTTGGTACTTCTACCGCCGTTGGTGACTTGGTACTTTCGCCGCCGTTGGTGACTTGATTATTTTGCCGCCGTTGGTGACTTGGTACTTCTACCGCCGTTGGTGACTTGGTACTTCTGCTGCCGTTGTTGACTTGTTACTTTGTCACCATTGGTGACTTGGTACTTCCGCCTCCGTTGGTGACTTAGTTACTTTTACCGCCGTTGGTGACTTTTCCCTAGTCTTGGGATTTTAGAAGACCTTGGCATCTCGAAATCTTGAACTTTGGCTGTTGAAGGCTGGTTACTTTACCCTAGTCTCAGGATCTTAGAAGACCTCAACATCTCGGAATCTCAAATTTTGGTTGTTGGAGACTTTTGTGTTGCCCCCATTCCTTTTAACAAAACAATCTTTCTTTCTTTTTTTTTTTATGACTGAACTTGAAATAAAATTTCAAGCTCCCTACGTACCCAAAATAGGATCAAGTCAAACGTAGTTCAAGAGTTTTTTTTTAGGGGAGTACCGTTCACAGTTTAAACTCATGCGAGTCCGGAGCAACATGCAGTTTAGGCTCATGCGTCAAGGAGTATTTTTGTCTTCTTAAGGACAGTATCTCTTTAAGAATTTGCCATTGATGGGCCCAACTCTTAAACCGTCGTCGGCAACCAACTTGTAAGCGCTATTTGAACAAACTTCTTCAATTGCATATGGCCCGTCCCACTTGGAAGTGAATTTGTTCCCAGTTCGATGCATAGTGATTATTGGCCTTCTCACTGCAAGCACCAAGTCTCCTTTTTGGAAAGATCGAAGACGAACTTTCTTGTTAAATGCTCTGGAGGGACGAGCTTGATAACATTCCAAACGTTGTTGTGCTTCTAGTCTCTTCCTATCTAGTGCTTCCAATTCCTCAAAACGTAGACGAGCGTTTTGTTCATCAGTAAGACCTTCCTAAATGGCTATCCTCATAGATGAAATTTGGCGTTCAAGAGGAAGAACTGCTTCAACCCCATATACCAATGCATAAGGAGTAGCTTGCGTAGATGTTCGATGAGTAGTTCAATATGCCCATAGAGCTTCTCCAATTCTCTCATGCCAATCTCTTTTTGACTTAGCCACCACTTTCTTCAGTAAATTGCAAAGGATTTTATTGAATGCTTCTGCCAAACCATTTGCTGGTGCGTTATACATGTAAGAATTGTGCTACTTGAAACCAAACTTCTCACAAAGCTTATTCATCAAACTATTGTAAAAAAGTTTTCCATTGTCAGTGATGATGTAGCGCGGTACACCATACCTGAATATGATATGAATGCGGATGAAATCCACCATAGTTTTTTTTCACTTCTCTTAATGGAACAGCTCGGTCCATTTTGAGAAATAATCAGTGGCTACCATAATGTAAAGATGACCAACTGAAGATTTTGTCATTGATCTAACTACATCTAGTCCCCATGCATTAAAGGGCCTAGAGGCGACAATCAGATGAAGTGGTTCAGGCAGTTGATGTATGAAGTTAGCATGGAATTGACAAGGTTGACATCTTTTTGCGTACTCCATGCAATCCTTAACCATGGTGGGCCAGTAATATCCCATCCTTTTGATTCGAAAATGGAGTTTTGGGCCTGATTGATAAGCACCACATATACCTGAATGAGCTTCTTCCAATGCTTGCATTGCTTCAACTTCACCTAAGCAACGGAGAAACTGCCCTTCAAAAGAATGGCGATAAAGCGTGTATTTGTAGTAGATAAACCGCGGAACACGATGCTTTACATCCATTTTTCTGTGTGGATCATCAGGTAATTTTTCATGTTGCAAGTAATCAACAAGTGGTTGTCGCCAATCCTATCATTTTCTCCACTATCCAAAATTGGAGGGATTATCCATCTTTGATATACTGGTACTTGCGCCTCTTGGTCCGAAAACGAGAGAGTTGATGCAAGCTTTGCAAGTGTATCGGTCTGCCTATTCTCATTCCTTGGTACATGCTCTAGAGTAACACTGCCAAGCCATTCTATTAGACGTGTTGCGTAATTATAGTAAGGCACCAATTCTGGTTTTCTAACTTTATAAGTATTGAGGATTTGATTGATTATTAATTTTGAATCCCCATATATTTTGAGCTACAACTGCTTCGTATCAATGGCTATTTTCAGACCTAGAATAAGAGCTTGGTACTCAGCCTCATTATTTGTACAACAATGCATGGAGTGAAAGCATACAACAACATGTCTCCTTCTGGCATGATGAATACTATACCTGCTCCTGCACCATCTCGATGAGCTGCTCCATCAAAATACATCCTCCATGATGGTCGTATTTCAATGAACAGTACGTCTTCGTCTGGTAACTTTTCTGATAATTCCCAATCAGCAGGGATGGGATGATCAGCTAGGAAGTCAGCTAAGGCTTGTCCCTTAACAGCCTTTTGAGGTACGAAAATGATTTTAAATTCTTGAAGAAGAAGGGACCATCTGGTTAATCTGTTAGACAATACTGGCTTGCTCATGATGTATTTCACTGGATTATCCTTAGAGATTAAACGAACCAAATGTGCTTAAAAATAATGGCGTAGCTTTTGAATGGAAAAAACCAATGCTAAGCAAATCTTCTCGATCGGTGAATAATTTAGCTCGTTAGGAGTCATCATCCTATTCAAATAGTAAAGAGCATTCTCTTTTCCTTTATCATTTTCTTGAGCAAGGAGAGCCCCTATTGAGCATTCTTGCGCAGCAATATACAAGATGAGTGGTCGTCCGGGAATAGAAGCAGCCAAAACAGGAGATTTTGTCAAATAAGTCTTGATACTTTTAAAAGCATTGTTGCAAGACTCATCCCATTGGAAAGGAATCCCCTTCTTCATGAGGTGACTGAATGGTTGGCAACGACCCGCCAAGTTTGATATGAACCGACGAAGGTAAGCTAATCGTTCTTGTAAACTTTTAAGCTCGTGAATGTTTCGAGGCTCGGGCATTTTCAGAATTACATTAATTTTAGTCTGGTCGATCTCTATACCACGATGTCATACAATGAAACCAAGAAACTTTCCAGATATAACGCCAAATGCACACTTCAAGGGATTCATCTTGAGTTGGTATCGATGCAACCGTTCGAATATTTTCCTTAGATCCTGTAGATGATGATCTCGCTTTCTAGTCTTTACTACGAAATCATCAACGTAACACTTGACATTCTTGTGGAGCATATCATCAAAGATCTTCTGCATTGCCCTCTGGTAAGTAGCACCAGCATTCTTCAATTCGGAGGGCATCATTTTATAACAGTAGATACCTTTTGGTGTACGAAAAGCAGTGAACTCTTCATCTCGTGGTGCCATACGAATTTGATTGTAACCTAAAGAGCCATCCATGAAGGATAAAGCTTCATGTCCATTGGTAGCGTCAACTATGAGCTCAGTTATCGAAAGTGGAAAGTCATCCTTGGGACATGCATTGTTGAGGTCTCGAAAGTCGACGCAGATTCAAATTTGTCCATTTTTCTTTTTAACAAGAACAATGCTTGAAATCCATGTTGGGTACTTGACTTCTCGAATGAATCCTGCCTCAATAAGCTTATTGACTTCTACTTAAATTTTGGATATGAGTTCTGCACGAAATCGCCGTTGAGCTTGTTTGATCGGTCAAACCCCATGCTTTACTGCCAGATGATGAACAGCTACCTTAGGATCTAATCATGGCATCTGGTGAGCCCAAATCGATTTCTTTAAGGTCGTCAACTGTGGATTTAACGCCTTCTTCAAGCACATGGGGAGCATCTTCAGCATCTTCCTCCACTTCAACTTCGTTAGTGCTTGTAGTAATATGGCAAGAAGTAACAATTTCCTCCTCCTTGAAAGGATTGTTAGATTCATCATGAGAGCTTCTAGTGACTACCACTATTTTTCACCTTACTTTCAACGCTTCGTCGGCCTCTATGATTAGAGTGGATCATCGTTTCATACGAGAAGGTATTTTGCTTTGGAAATCTCTATCATCTCTCAAAATCAGAGCTTCTTCGTGTCGCTTAGAGATTAACTTATTATCACTTTGTGAAACTCCCAATCTATTGTGAGTGAATTTTTTCAAATTAACTTTGGTAGAAACTCCATTTGATGCCCTCAATCGATCAAAAATGGAGTTTTCTACTTTTGTATCACCCAAACGATTGAAGACCGATGGTTTCTCTCTTATTGACATACTGTCTTTATTAAAGATTGAACCTTTTGCTTTTGCATCACCCAAACGATTAAAGACATGGTCTATCTTCTGAACGAGAAGTTAACCCTTCTTTACCTGTACCACCTAAGCGATCAAAGACATAAGGATTTTCTGAGATTGATCCATCACTTTCATCTTCATCAGTAGTAATGTATTGAGTATTTGATTTTTTCATAACAAAACGTACAGGAGCCTATGAAGTATATCTAAGGCCTACTTTGGGATTCTGGACAACGTATCCCTTTTGTCTAAGCATCTTTTGGGTTGAATTCAAACCATGAACCTTTTCACCAGTTACTTCAGGTAAAAGCTTCCCCAAAGTAGACGCGTTTTGAAAGTAATGTCCAACCATTGCCAAAAGTTTGTAGGCATTTGGATCAAAGCCTTCTTCGGTCCGCTTTGAAAGAAAATCACCTTGCTCTACTTTAGGACCATGAGTCGGTCGGACAAACCCTTGTAATGGTAGGGAAATTCTTGTTTCTTTCAGGCTAGTAATCGGGAGAGTTAGGCCTTTCAATCCTAGATCTTCTCTTTTCTTTGACTTTGGAGCATAACGAAGCATAGGAGTAATCTCCTTCATTTTCGATTCATCATCAACCTAGCTTTTGGAATTTTGGCCATCCTCCTTATTTTTACTAGCGGAAGCATCATTCTTACTGCCTTGGTGGTCAGTGTCGTTGCGAGATGTTTGACTTAATGAGAAAACAATTGGCTGTAATTCTTTCGCCACGATGTTTGGTAAATAAAATTTAGCATCAGCAAAGTGTGACTCGACTTCAGTGAAAGGTTTTTCATCAGTTTTCACCCTTTTTATAACACCATTTCGACAATATTTGAAGCATTAGTGAAGGGTTGATGGAACAATGCCATTTTTATGGAGACACTGTCGTCCTAGCAGCATATTGTAAGAAGTCTTGGCGTCAATGACATGAAACAATGCACTTGAAGGTATATCATCCATTAGCAACTCCACACGAATTACTCCAATGGCTCTTTGTCCTCCTCGATTAAAATCATGGATCATTAAGCGGCTATGTGAAAATTCATCTGTAGTGATGCCTAATTCCTTCATTGTGCGAAGAGATAGGATGTTGACTGCTGATCCACCGTCTAGGAATATCCTGTTGACTTTTTGCTCTCGTGTATAACCCATGACAAAAAGAGGACGGTTGTGTGGTGTTGAGCCAAGCATCAAATCTTCGTCTGAAAATGAGATGGTCGGCATGCTGGCAATACAATCATTTGTGAAAGTGTGAGAATCTGGTTCAATTGGCGTGTCATCTGACATAAAAGCACTTTTCCCCTTAGGCTCGAGGGATTCTTCGGTGTTCACAGCATGACACTGATTCTGGATGATGGCTTGGCGCATTGATTCTAGGAAGAACTCCCACAGTGTGATCAAAATGCGTGTTCTTTCTTTAGGCAATTCTTCTGCTACCTTTTTAACACGTCTTCTATATTTCTTTTTCATGCTCGATTTCGTTTTCGTCTTCTTTGCTCGCATGAACCAAAGACGATACGGGGTTGATTTCCCCTCCTTCTTGTGAGTCACTAATGTTCATCCTTCATCTTCTGTTCTTGTCAAGTCTGTTGCTTCACAATGGTTGCCCCCATTTTTGGAGGATTAAACTGGAGAAAATGGAGTCATTATGTCAATTGGATTAAATGATCCAAATGGAATCTTGCATATTGGCAACTCGGGAAAAAACCTTTTCAAGGTTTGAACTTTCTGTTGAATAAGAGCAGGATGTGAGGGTGCAACAACAACATAAGTTTGATTTGTAATTGCAACTTCCGTTTCTTCCTCTAGCAGAATCTTGCCTTGGCTAGCTAGTTCAATGATCTCTTCTTTCAGAATGAAGCATCTTTGAGTTGAATAGCTAACTAGGCGGTGGTATTTACAGTAGTTCGGGTCCTGAACTCTCTCAGCTTCTTCAGGACATTTCATCTCCAGAAGTTCAAGGAGTTTCATCTTTAACAAGTTGTCGAGCATTCGGGGAACTTCACAATCAGGAAACGAATACTCTTTTTATTGCATCTCTTTCAAAGTGAGCCTTTTCCTTCCTTTTCCTTGGCTATATTCAACTTTTTCACCTTCTTTCGCCCCTGGCTTAGTAGTAATCTGGATCGGCACAACGACTACTGTCATTGATTCTTTGCTATCAACCTTAGGTGCAGTCTTAACTACTTTACGGGTGTCCTGCCTGCTCCCTCCTTTTTTGGATTCTTGGATGGGCGGTCCTTAACCTCCGTTTGCTGCAATACTAAACTCCATGTCATGAGCGCAAGTAGCCAATTCTTCAAAAGTCCTTGGCTTGATACCTTGAAGAATATAGCGCAAACCCCAATGCATACCTTGAATGCACGTTTTGATTGCGGAGGTCTCACTCAACCTATCTCTGCAATTAAGACTCAAACTTCTCCACCTGTTGATGTAGTCGATAATAGGTTCATCCTTCCACTGGTGAGAATTGGTAAGCTCAATCATGCTGATGGTACGACGGGTATTGTAGAAGCGATTTAGAAATTCTTGTTCTACGTGCTCTCAATTGTCGATTGTACCGAATACGAGGTCACAATACCAATCGAAAGCATTTCCCTTGAGCATTCAAACAAACTATTTGACTAAGAGATCTCCATCGATACCAGCGTTGTTACACGTCTCCACAAAATGGGCAATGTGTTGCTTTGGATTACTTTTGCCGTCAAATTGTTGAAACTTCGATGGTTGATATCCAAAAGGCATCTTCATTTGATTGACTCGTCGACTGTATGGCTTAGATAAGCAAGAGAAGATTTTGGTGTTTCATCGTATTTATCCTTGATGGCACCCAAGATGAACTCTTTCAACTGATCAACGGGAATGGAGCCGTCGGCTGAAATCTTTAAACTCTTCTGTTATACTTGGAGCTTGTTAGAAGTTTCAGCCGCTTCTTGAGGTTTCGGAGGGTTGGGAGTAACTTGACTTGAATCTCCCATACTTTCGATTTGGTTCATCATAGACGCAATTTGAACATCGCGATCTTGCACGATTTTATAGAGTGCTTCAATAGTCTTTGTAAATAAAGCTACCTGTTCTTCCAAGGCAAGAGCATTTGTTGTCATTACTGGCATGGCAACAACATCAACTGACTTAAGTTTTGGCTGGAAAGTGGGAGGAGAAGATGAAGAATCAGAACTGCTTGAATCTGCTTCTTCTTCTTTCCTCATATGATCTTTAGTAGCTGAGCCTGATTCTTGAGACAAAGAATGGTAAGAAAACATCTTTTCAATGGTCGCATCTACTTTCTCATTTGTCTGCAGAATAACATCTTCTTTGTTTGAACCAAAAACTGGAATTGATTTTACCTTGCTTCGAGCCACTGGACCAGTATTCTGAGTGTTAAAGCCTGAACCTGTCTTTGTGGAAGTTGAAGGCTTAGAACCTCCTTTTTTGATTTGGAGAGCCTTTGAACCGTCGTTCTTTGAAGCCATTACGGATTTTGCGTTTGGAGAAGAGAAGAGATGAGAGGCAGAGATTGCTCCATCGAGCGTGCCAGAAATTTGTAAACAACAAATTTTGTGTCCGAAAATCACGACAGAAAAATGTAGAAACAAATTAAACTTTTATTGAATTTGTAAATGGATTACAATCTCTGATAGAATTTCTAAATCAAAAGAAATCAAATCCTCTGATTCTTCTCTTCAAATATTGACTCGAGGGCTTAACAGTATATTCCTGAATCAAAAAGCAAAATATCCTCCGAATTTGGCAAAGAATAATGAAATTTGGTTGAGAACTATTTTCAAGACTTCAAAACTTTATCTGTAGAACTCTCTCAGTTGCTTTATAACTCCAAGTGTCAGACGTCAAAACTCTTTTCCATCTGGTGGAGGACATACCTATTTATAGGAACGTGGGAGACAAAGTTATGAAGAAACTAAAACTCTTAATAATTATCTCAATTTTATTTATTTAAAAGAGATAACTATTTAAGCTTATAATTATCTCTTTGATTTTGTTTTTTTAAGAGATAACTATTGAATATCATAATTATCTCTAATTTTAAAAAAATAATTATCTAAGCAAATAATTATCTTTTCATTTAAAAAGATAATTATTTAGTAGCATAATTATTATTATTTATTTATTTAAAAAAATAATTATGTACATTTAATTTAATTTAGAGAAAATATTATTTATTTTTCTCGTGTAATTCCCATGTGCCAAGTGGTTTAATTTAATTAGTTAAAAGCTTGTCATATGAAAAAAATACATAATTTTACACGTGGTGCCATGTAATTAGACCAATCGTGAAATTTAATTTGGGACCATTTTAACACGTTGTAATATTCGATTTGCCAATAATTATGTTATTTTTTTGAGTTGTAAGACACGTGTCAATTTGTGATAAGCTAAATTTTATATGCCTACCATCATTTTTTAGTTTTTGCCAAATTATTGAATATTTCTTTATTTTTTAGCCAAAAATCAGAAGGCATTATTTCCAATCAATGCCTAAATATAATGGATCACTATTCTTATGAATCTTCTCTCTTTCCAATTAAATGTGGGACAAGGCAACTTTTAGACTTTGGCAACTTGATTTTAAATTTGCTCTTTTTTTTCTTTTTTTAAGGTATTTTAAGTTTAAAAAGTTCATTTTGTTAGAATATGTATGGTTTTTAAGTCAAATGCTTAAACTGATTCTAAATTAAAAGACAAAGAAATTTTCTTAAAATTATTATAATTTTTTAAAATTTATTTTTAACTAATTTTATATTTAATATTGACCTTATTTGATAGATTTTGACGAGTAGATTTAAAAAAATAATTTTTATAAAAAATAGATGTATATAATAAAAATTATAATATTTTTAAAATATATATAAAAAAAACTATGCAAAAAGAAAAAAAAAAGTTAAAAGCCTTTTTGAGTTGAAAAATGAGGTTTCTTGACTTTTTAAGCTTTTAAGTAAAGAAGTAAATAAATAATTTTAATTCAACTTTAAGCCGAGGGCTTAGTCTCTAAATTATAAAACTTGTCACTTGTATGAGATTTTTTGTTGAGAATCACCTTCCCATGCATAGCCCTATTAACCCATGACTGTAATCATTACTCATGATTGTATGAGATTACCTTGATTCCTACGCATAGACTAATTGACTCATGATTGTAGTCATTACCTTAATTGTAGAAGATTAGTTTCTTTTTCTTTTGAGATATTATTTATTTGTAAATATATTATGTGATTATAAATATAGAACTCTCACCCACATTCAAGGTATGGTGGTTTCACAACCTTCTCATGGTATCAGAGCCTACTTGGATTAAGATCCTTTCTATGATCTTACCTTCTTCATCCAATAGCTGTCGAAACCTCCTCCAACCTTCTCCCTTTCAACACCTTAATCCACATGATCACTATCAAACTTTCATCCACCAAATACCTCCTATGGAAGAGCCAACTTCTTCCCCTTTTTGAAAGCTAAGACTTACTCGGCTATGTTGATGACACCATCGTGCCACCTCCCAAATTTGGCCCTGCTACCTCTCAGACACCCAGTGACAAACACTTGGCGTGGAAGGCTGCTGATCAAAAAATCATTTGCCTCATTCGTTCCTCTCTCACCGAAGCAGCCATGGCAGAAGTTATTGGCCTTACCACTGCACGTGAGGTTTGACTTACCTTGGAAAATACCTTTAACCATCGTTCGAAGGCTCGAGAAATCCAACTCAAAGATGAACTTCAATTGATGAAACGCGGCACCCAACTTGTTATTGACTACACCCACACCTTCAAGGCTCTCTGTGACCAACTCCATACGATTGGTCAACTTATTGATGGCACCGATAAGGTGCACTGGTTTCTCCACGGCCTCGGTGCCGATTTCTCCAGTTTCTCCACCACCTAGATGGCTCTCACGCATCTCCCAGATTTTGTTGGCTTAGTCTCAAAAGCTGAGAGTTTTGAGATTTTTCAAAAGTCTCTTGAACCTCCTACTCCTCCTATTGCCGCGTTCACCACCGCAAATTGTGGTCCTGAGCAGTCGAATCAAAGAGGCTCTTTCCGTAACTCTCATGGTCGAACCCCTGGCCATGGCCAAAATTCCTCAGTAAATCGTGGCCGTCATTCCTCTTGTCAAGGACGCCACCCTCCCCGCTGCCAAATCTACCACATTGATAGCCATTATGCTGATCGCTGCAACAAGAGGTATGCCCGTGGTGAGTCATCTGCTCATCTAGTCATCTGCTCTCTCAATGAACCAACAGTGACTAATTGGTTCTTGGACACTGGTGCTTCGACCCATATGTCTACTGACCCGTCCCATTTGGACCAGTCCACTCAGTACAATGGTAAGGATTTTGTAATTGTGAGAAATTATGCCTCCTTACCCATTACACGCACCGGTACCCTCTCTCATGCTCCTAATATTCATTTATTAGATGTCTTGGTTGTTCCCCATCTCACCAAAAATTTTCTTTTCATTAGTAAATTAATATTTAATTTTTCCTTATCTGTTACTTTTATTAATGACCTTTTCTCTATTCAGAATCGTCAAACGGGAAGGGTGGTAGCAACCGGTAAAAGAGATGACGGCTTATATATGCTGGAATGTGACAACTCTGCTTTCATTTTTGTCCTTAAAAATAAATCTTTACATGCTTCCTATGATTTATGGCATGCTCGCCTTGAACATATAAATCCTTCTGTTATTTCTCATTTAAATAAAACAGGACATCTTTCTCTTACATCTTTATTTTCTTCTCCCACATTATGCAGTACATGTCAACTTGCGAAAAATCATCACTTGCCTTATTCTTGTAATGAACATAGGTCATCGCATGTTTTAGATCTTATTCACTGCGACTTATGGGGCCTTTCTCCGTCAAATCCAATTCGGAATTTATTTATTATGTTCTTTTCATTGATGATTATTCTCGATTCACCTGGCTTTACTCTTTAAAATTCAAATTTGACTTTTACAATGTTTTTACTCAATTTTAAAAATTTGTGAAAACTCAATATTTTGCTCATATTAAAATTTTTCAAAGTGATGGTGGCAGCGAATTCACTAGTACTTGCTTTCAAGCACATCTTTGTGCCTCCAACATTCACCATCAGCTTTCCTGTCCCTATACACCTGCCCAAATTGGTCGTGTTGAACACAAACACCGCCACATGACTGAGATCGGCCTAGCTCTTCTTTTCCACTCTCACCTATCTCCTCGCTTTTAGGTTGACGCCTTTAGCACCACAGCTTACATCATCAATCGTTTGCCAACACCACTTCTTGGAGGTAAGTTCCCGTTTGAGCTTTTGTTTGGTTCTTCTCCAAATTATGCAAATTTCCATCCCTTTGGTTGTCGTGTTTACCCTTGTTTGCGTGATTATATGCCTAACAAATTTTCTCCACGCAATATTCCTTGCATTTTTTTGGGTTACAGTTCCTCTTATAAAGGGTTTTGTTGCTTTGACCCCATCACCTCTCGACTCTATATCACTCGACATGCCCAATTTGATTAACATCATTTCCCTTTTCACGATACCTCTCAGGCTCAGCCCCTTTCTCCCTCAATTTTGCCAACTTTCTGATACCTGGTCTTTTACATACCAAACCTCCTCCCCCGTCCCCTGCACCATCTTCTCCGCATGTTACTCAATCCAAATTTAATCCATGTGCTATCTGTACTGATCTCGTGGATGAGTCTTTACAGAATACTGATTCTTTTGCAGGTCCCTCTTCACCCACTCCAGCCTCTAATTCACTCTCTTCTGCAACACAGCTGACTCCTCCTATGGCACAGCCAGCTCCTCCTATTCCTGCGTCAGCCACCCTGCTTGGTTCTCATCCCATGCTCACCTGTGCTAAGGCTGGTATTTTTAAGACTCACCATCCCGTGAATCTAGGTGTCTTGAGCTCCTCTGCCCTTCTTTCGGCTCTACTTGCCACCGCTGAGCCTAAAGGCTTCAAATCGGCTGCTAAGAATCCTGCCTGGCTTGCCGCCATGGATGAAGAAGTTCGCGCTCTGCTGAATAATCGCACTTGGATTTTGGCTCCTCACCTTGCCAACACCAACATTATGGGCTCTAAATGGGTGTTCCGAACCAATTATCTTCCTGATGGCTCCATCGAAAGACTCAAGGCTCGTCTTGTTGCCAAGGGTTACACCCAGGTCCCTGGTCTTGACTACACTGATACTTTCAGCCCTGTTATCAAGGCTACTATTGTTCGTGTTGTAATTTCTCTTACTGTGACCAACCAATGGCCCATTCGCCAACTTGACGTCAAGAATGCTTTCCTCAATGGCACTCTCACTGAAAATGTCTATATGGAGCAGCCCCCTGGTTACATTGATCCTCGTTTCCCTAGTCATATCTGTCACTAGAAGAAAGCTCTCTATAGCCTCAAGCAAGCTCCTCGTGCTTAGTTTCGGCGTTTCATCTCTTTTCTTCTTCAACTTGGGTTTACTTGCAGTCGTGCTGACACATCTCTATTTGTTTCATAAGCATTTTTCGGTTATTTATTTACTTATTTATGTTGATGACATCATTATTATTGGGACTGCCTCATCTCTTCTTGACCGCTTTACTCATAAACTCCATTCTGAGTTTGCCACCAAAGACTTGGGATCTCTTAGCTATTTTCTCGGTCTTGAAGCCTCGCCTGTTGCTGATGGTCTTTTTCTCAGTCAGCTCAAGTATGCACGGGATCTTTTTACTCACGCCGAGTTACTTGATAGCAAACCGGTTCCTACTCCCATGGTTGTCTCTCAGACTCTGTTTGCTGATGGTCCTCCGTTCTCTAATCCTACTTTATACAAGTCTCTTGTTGGTGCTCTTCAATACCTGACCATCACGCGCCCTGATATTTCTCATGCTGTCAACTCTGTTAGCCAATTTCTCCACGCGCTCACTGAAGATCATTTTCAGGCGGTTAAACGTATTCTTCGCTATGTCAAGGGCACTCTTTATTTTGGCCTTAATTTTCGTCGCTCTACTACTTCTGGTATTCTCATTGCCTACTCTGATGCTGACTAGGCTAGTTACCCTGACACACGTCGTTCCACTTCTGGTTACTCTATTTTTCTTAGTGACAATTTGGTCTCTTGGAGTGCTAAAAAGCAACCCACTGTCTCTCGTTCAAGTTGTGAATCCGAGTATTGTGCTCTTGCCCACACTGCTGTCGAACTACTTTGGCTCACTCATCTCCTCTGTGATCTTCGGGTTTTCATTCCCCAATCGCCTCTCCTTTTATGTGACAACAAAAGTGTGATCTTTTTGAGCTCCAACCCGGTTTTCCATAAGCGCGCCAAGCATGTTGAATTAGACTATCATTTTCTGTTCCTCGACCTCTATTCAAGTTTTTTTGCTCAGATTGCGGGGTGTTAAAGATCACCTTCCCATACATAGCCCCATTAATCTATAATTGTAGTCATTACCCATGATTGTAGGAGATTACATTGATTCCCATACATAGACCCAATGACCCATAATTGTAGTCATTATCTTGATTGTAGGAGATTAGTTTCCATTCCTTTTGAGATATTATTTATTTGTAAATATATTATGTGATTATAAATATAGAACTCTCACCTACATTCAATGTGTGATGGTTTCACAATTTTTTCATTTTTGTCATTGGCAAATTGAAAAATTATTAATCCAATCAAGGCTTTAAACTAGAGTCTATAAAACAAAACCAAGGTTTTGAAATTTGATGAGGTTCTAATTTGTGTGTATATATATATATATATATTTGTTTTGAAATTTGAT
>JAOTRH010060132.1:0-18678 GCA_034768845.1 Heliamphora exappendiculata
AATAAATTAGGTTACTGACAACCCGATTTAATTATCCTCTTCTCCTCGCAACCGCACCGCTTAATCTTTTGATATGCCAGATCCAAAGATCCATTGTACAGATTTAGCATAATCAAACATATAAGCAAAACACACGAGGGGGAACTCCTCAACCTAAGTCGAACGTGGTTTTCATTAGCTGATTATTGATCATCGGACAAACAACGCCAGTACCTAACTCATCGGTATTGTTGATCTCATAGAGAAAATCTCAACCATTGATGACTCAAAGTACTGTACACTATCTGGACATAATCAATCAATCACTTCGGAATTATGAGTTCGTGCAATACATGATAATACAGGATGTGGATCAATTCATATAGTCAGTATAGAATTGATCATAACGATGTACTACAATCGTAACAATGGAATATCCGGGTCCATTGCGATTATGAGCCTACCTGTATAATCTGTCAGAACCTATGACCCGATCTTCCGCGTAGCATGTACCTAGTCAAATACTGGACAGAATATATGGACTATGCATTCAATCATCACAAACATGAATATGAAATCACGAATGATAAAATATCTCAAATATTTCTCATTAATATGCCAGGGATCAAGAATAAAAAACCTAAAAAGCGTGGCTTTTCAGTATACATTCCTAACACGTGGGTTAGGCCTCATTCCCATCCTTGCTTTCTCTCTCTTGCTTCTTTGCTCTCTCTCGAACCTCCTTGAGTTTTCCTTTCGTTCTTTAGCTTTTGTGCCCTTTTCCCTTTCTTTTCTTGACATGGCAGAACACGATTATTTTGAGGACATCGCAAGAGCTATCTGCGGTTCTTCAGTGAGTGAGAGCTCCATCATGGGTACCCTTGGGGGTACATCCACCAGCCTTTCCGCCAGTAGGGTCACCACCACTCAGCCTTTCATCGTGCTAGGTGCGATGGACGCATTTTCTCTTGATGCTGAGCGTGCATCCCGTCGTGCTGCTGAGGAGGAGAAACAGGCAGCTGCCGAGGCCTAGGCAGTTGCAGACGCTACTGCCGAGGCTGAGATGGATGACTTCCTCAATCCTCATGCTAGGGAGGGTCATCCAGCACCCTTTGATCATCACACCTATGCCCCGGTACCCCACCGCGTAGTTCTGGGTGGGATGAGGTGTTACGATCCACCAGTCGACGCCACTGCTGCAGATGTTCTCCTTTAAGAGCCCGACCAGCACATTTCTCGCAAGTGACCTTCGGTAGGTTCCCTATCCTTACTGTTTCAATATCAAGGCATGTTTATATGATATATCTCAAACATAGACGCATGCCTAAGATTCCTCATGTGATATATGATGAAGCGTTGTGATATGAGGCGATGTGATATGATGTGATGTGATGTTGATATCTGTGATAACTGTGCATAATATATGAGATTTGAACATGTAAAACTTAACTTAGGTACATGTGCAAAGAAGATTAAAACAGTAGGGACATTAGAGCTAGGGTGTAGATGCAAACAAATAAAGGGCGGTTATTTTAGCAAAAATTACAAAAATAAAGCGCGTAATTTTTTTATTTTTATTTTTTAGGAAAAACATAGAAAACTAAGGGATTGGTTTTTCAATTTTTATTCTTGGGCTAATCATAAAGGGAATTTGTTTTTTCAAAAATTCTAAAAATTAGAGGAGATTTTTCAAAAATTCTAGTAATTTGAATTTTTTTTCAAAAATTCTAAAAAACATAGGGGAAATGTTTTGAAAAATCCTAAAATTTTTCAAAAATCTTAAAAATCTTAAAAATCTAAGGTCAATTTTGCAAAAATTTCTAAAAATTAGGTGCAACCTTTTTTTAAGGAAAAACATCAAGAGGGCATTATTGTAAAATTAATGGTGGAATTCTTTATTTTTTATTTTCGAAAACAACATAAAATGATTTAGGATAGAGATTTTCCTGGCACACAAGAACTTAGGGTCCCTAATTTTCTATTAGGGCGTGCAAAAATCAAAGGATAGTCACTCACACACGAACCTAGAGTTAACAAGATTTGCCTAGCGCACCAGGGCTTAGAGTTTCCAGTCTTCTACTAGGATGTGCAAGATTTCCCTGGTGCATCAGGGCTTAGGGTGCCTAGTCTTCTAGGCCTTGAAAGATTTGCCTGGCTTACCAGGGCTTAGGGTGCTTAGTCTTATAGGGCTTGACAGATTTGCCTGGCTCACCAGGCTTACGATGCCTAGTCTTCTAGGGTTGGGGTTCCTAGTCTTCTACTAGGACGTGTAAGATTTTCCTGACACACCAGGGCTTAGGATGTCTAGTTTGCTAGGGATTGAAAGATTTACCTGGTGTACCAGGGCTTAGGGTGCCTATTCTTCTAGGGGTTGACGGATTTGCTTGGCGCACCAGGGCGTAGGGTGCCTAGTCTTCTAGGGTTTGAAAGATTTACCTGGCTCACCAAGGCTTAGGGTGCCTAGTCTTATAGGACTTGGAAGAACTGAACGGTCATCACACATACATGAACCTAGGATTTTTTTATTGCTTTCAGCATATCTCTTGTTTGGTCTGCTCTTATATGTCCTCTGCTTGTCTTCTTCTTTTTAAGCTGGTCATTATGTTCAAGGCTTCGGTGGTTTTACCTCCGAAGAGGTGTTGGAGTGGTATGATGCCCTCCCTGCTCCTAGTCGTGCTATTATCGTTGTCTCTGACTTTGCTCGATTCATACCCTTATTGGGTATGACGAGCAACAATCGGGTTTGGCTGACATACCTGGCTAAGTGGTGGTGGGATACCACCAACACCTTCCACTTCACCACCTTCGAGGCCACATAGACGCCCCTAGACTTTGCTTTGATCACCGGCATCCAGGTCGGGGAGCTCCTATCCCATTTGATCCTACCATTACTCGCTCCACTGATGCCCTGCTGCATCTTCTCGAAGCTATTCCTGCATAGATGGATAGAGATCGCATTCGGTACACATGATTCTTTGACCAATTTTGCCACTTCAAGTGCTTTGAGCCTCGCCACTACGAGTGGGTCGCCCATAGATTTTTGCTGTATATTTTCAGTACCTTCTTGTTATTGAACAAGGAGAACACCATTCATCAACATTATCTAGGTGTCCTGGCTCGCCTTGACTGGATTGCTTCATTTGAATGGGGAGGAGCTGCGCTCGTTACTTTCTATGGCTTCATGAGGACTTTGACTTGTAGCTCAGCATCGGGGGATACTGGAGAGTCTGGGAGGTATGATTTATTTTATGCACCTTTTAATTCATTCATTTTGGCTATCTATTATCCATTATCTTCTTGCTGGCCTCTTTTCTTGCAGCTTTGGACCTACGAGTTCCTCGGGCTTCATGTCCTGGCGAACTCGTCAGCAGACCTTCAAGTCATTCCCCGCACGGTTAGATGGTCCCGAGGCCTTAAGGGGAAAAAGGCTGGGGGAAGGATATCGACTGGTTCCGGGCATCATTGGATCGATTGACCCCCGACCATGTATCATTATTTACTGCATACTTGTTGTGCATTGCTCTCTGTATCCTAATGTTCATTGCGCTGTTCACTATGTTGTTCACTGCACTGCATTGTACTATCAATTGATCATTTTTGTTCTTTATTCTGCACACAGATCACTGTATCTTGTACACTAGCTATCATACTATACTGCATTCATTACTCATTGTTCTTTGCATTGCACTGTACTTTGAATTGCTGCAGGTCCATTGGGACGTCTGGCGGGGAGTGGAGGATCAGCCCGACGCAGATCTAATGCGCACTCGAGACCTTACCTCAAGGCAGATCCTGTTGGAGGGTCCATTTGGTTGGGAGTATTACCTCAGGGAGCGAGGTTTGCTAGTCACTCGGCCTCGACCACTTTAGGATTCCGATGGTCCCTCCAGTCCGCATGCGTTGGACCAACCTCCTGGGTTGTGTCGACCTGCTCCTGCAGATGGTGGGGACTTATACCTTAGAGTTACTGGTGCCAGAGGGGGACTACACAGCTTGGGTTTGGGCACATTTGTTGGGGCCACTAGGACTTAGCCCGACTATCTCTGGTGGTAGGAGGAGGAGACGAGAACCGAAGGCTATTGATGCTGGTGTTGCTACTGCTGGTGTTGGGGTTGGGGGAGCTACCGCTGCTGCTGCTAGAGCCACTGCTGCTGCTGATGCTACTGGAGGGATGAGGGGCCCATAGATTTCATGAGAGATTCAGACAGTAGCATATGGCTACCACTTTCCTCTACCGGTTCCAGTTCCACCAATGTCGGAGTTTAGGGCTAAACTCAGTTAGGTTTATCTTTCTCCTTTCTCGTTCCTTTTGGTTACTTTCTTTGCTAATTTAGTTTACTTGAACTTCCTAACTTCTTTTTTATAGGTTAACTAGGCGTGGTTAGATCACTTGCTGTTGATCTTTACTAGTCAGAGAGAATTGATCTGTAACCTTGATGTCTCTGTTGAGCGGCTGGCATTATCTTTACTCCAGCGGCTATAATGAGTGTTCTCATAACCCATTTTAACTTTTTTGCACTTTTCTATACTCTACTATGATTATTGTTTTCTTCCAACAACCTCTAGTACCGGCAGCCGGCATAGTACCACCATAGGCTCCGATCCAGCCCCCTGCTCCAGTCCCAACTCCAGTTCGAGGTCGTGGATCCCGGGCATCTTGTCAAGCTCGCTTTAGAGGATCCATCGCTTCAGCCAAGAATCGCTCCAGAGCTGTATCCTCCTCCTCCAACAGTGATGGTGATGATAGCGACGACATCGAGAGACTTTTTGAGGATGTCAATTCAGAGGAGGCCGATCCTTCCTCCTGTCGGGTCCGCTCGAGGCATCAGTGAGAGAGAGAGAGAGTTTCCCCCAGTTACATTTGGTTTTTATGGGCCTACATGCCTCTGTTTGATACATTCTTAATCATTAATGGGCCTGCGTGCCCCAGCTTACTGGTTAATTGACCTGGGTGCCCCAGTTTACATTTTGCCAAGTTTTGATGTATTTGGGCCTCCGTGCCACTTACTGCTTGATATGTTGGAGGCAAAACTGCCAAGATTCTTGTTTTTGCAAATGATTATCCAAAAAAAATTAATTGGAGAAGCAATTGCCAAAATGGGCTCCAGATAAAATTTTTGATGACGAACGATCAAAATAAAACCCGTGTATCTAAAGTTAATATAGAAGAATACCTTTTTATCGATCGAATCTTCAACTAAGATTTGAATCCAAGTTGAAGCTCCTATCAGATCTTCTACTGTACTCCTTTATGCGATTCCCGAATATAGTGTGAGCTATGAACTATCGAGAACTCGTACCGATAGAACCTAGACAACTATAATCTTAAAGACAAGCTATGAAACTCGTTCAGCCTACCCGAATATTTATAGGGCTACAGCAAGGACCTAGGGAGTAATTATGAGTAAGACTTCCAGTGGAACACAAATACATATCAGCAATTTCTGCAATTAAGAAAACCTCATAGCGGTATCTGCAAATATGGAAAACTAGCAGCGGTTTCTGCAATTTTCATAAAATACTGAATTACAGTTCACACCACTAAAGAACTATAATTGCACTCTAACCTATAATCTCAAGACCATATAGCATTGAGTTCCTGTTATTAAATGTTTATCATTTCTCTCCATGTTTAGATTCCTGATACCCGCCAATTAAATTTTATTACTGACAATTTAATTTAAATGGCATCTTGATATTCCTTAAGCCCTTTTGCTTAACTTATTTGACCGCCGAATAATTAAATCTACCCGGAGGGTTTGGTCCGGTCAAAATTTATAAGCTTCCTTAAGCGGGTATCGTCAATCCTGATCTTTTGGGACGTGGATTCCGTCAATAATTAATATTCATCACATAAATAATACCACTATCCAACTCACCGAAAATATAGACTCATATAAGATCACACCCTTTAATGAACCAAAACAATGAATATTAAATATACGTAAATCAATAATTATTTTAGGATTAAGAGTATAAGTATTATTCATAATAACCTTGGAGTGTGAATTAATTTATATAGTCAGTATAAAATTAGTTACCCCAAATGTCTCGTTCAATACACATAAAGTGTACTGGCACAGAGAGTCAGAACAATAGACGACGCTATTATCTATTCCCCGTAACTAAGACAGGCCTACTAAAACTCTGTGCCACAGTCGTACCGATAGTATGTCCATTTTCATCTAAACTGTGAACACGAAACTTATATTCTGCAAGAACCTAAAATCTGATGTTCTGTGTGTAAGCCGTACTCTACACACCAGATTAAATACTACACAGAATATTGGACATGCATGCATAACAAAGAAATGATATGTGTATATTGGTAATAAAGATTCTCATAAAATAGAAAATTAATTTTATTAAAATAAAATTAAATACTAAAAATATAGTTTTCAGTATACCAACCCTAACATGATATACATTTGTCTGCATGGTTTATCCCTATTTACTGTTCAAACTGTTATGAATGCATGCTACAAAAACTTACACAGAGTACAGAAAATCACCAACGAATACCTGCTCGCCATCTTTTAACATGGCGGTTACCATAATTCAACCTGGCGGTCGCCACGTCCATCAAGGGTAACAAGGCGGTCGCCTGGTCAGAGGGGTGATGTCACTGTACGCTGTACCTTCAAGCTGGGGCCCCATACTTCAAGGTGGTAGTCGCCACAATGACTATACCATTTACTACTTTTTTGATCTCCAGCTTTTTCATGCCTTATAAATACAACACTGGAGGCCCCTTTTCCTGTCACTCTCATCCAAAATGGCTAGTCCCTTTTTTGCATGGATTGAGGCATTCTCCTATACTAAACGTTTGAAAATTTCCCCTTACGGCATCAACTCCTTGTTTTCCTTGATGGCCTTAAAGATTGATAGACCATTATTGAAAGCTGCTGCTCAACTATAGGATCTACAGTCTCACGTCTTTCGATTTGGCCTCGAAGAGCTACGCCCCACTACGGAGGAATTTGCTGTTATCCTCGACCTCACTCCACGAAGCTCCGTTGTTGCTCCCACTTTCTTCCTTCTGGCTCGGCAGAAGGTGATGCAATTTTATGTCCTTTATAGGATGGAATCTTCTCTTTTAACATCGGGTGACTGCCTTGACATTCCATGGATCATTGAGAGGTTTCATCCTATTAGCGACCTTAGCGACCTCAACTTTCAGTTGCGACATCGTTATGCCCTTTATTTCTATCTCCTTGCCCAGTATCTTCTCATCCCTTCTGACAGGCAAGTTAGTTGCGCACTGGTTGACATCGCGGGTCAGATGTGGATGGGAAAGAACTTTGTACCACTTTTCTTAGTCGAGACACTACTCGACCTAGAAACTGTTCATCGTGGTGAGACAATTACTTTTCTTGGCAGCCCTTTGCATCTTCAGGTAAGCCCAAAACCTTTCTCTTTATTAGACTTTTTGTCATATCGCAAGGCTTTCCTCTTACTGATTTTCCTTCTTTAACTTTTGCTGCAGATTTGGTTGATAGAGAAAGTGAATCCTGTGCAGAAACTACCTACTAATAGGCATAGTGTAGCAGCTTTCATCCACTGCCCCTACTATCAGATATGTAACACTGCGACAACTTAGCATCAGTATCTCTCTTCACTGACACGCCCATGTGTCACTTGACAGTGTTCTTGGTGGTGGATTCCTGCGATGACCTTGACTACCATGGATCACCCTAGTGTTCTGTTGATTGGTCTGCGTCAGTCTACTTTTTATTATCCTCATAGGATCATGCGGGAGTTCGATCATAGTCAAGTCATCTTTCACAGTATTTGAGGTCATTTATTTTCATATGCACTGCAAGCCCCATTTCTAGCATTATATCAGGATGCCTGGCCGTCTCGTTCACAGATGGAGATGCAGGAGTTGTAGTGTCCCGAGCTTCCTGTCGAGTATAGGACATGGCTGATGTAGGATAGGGAGAAGAGAGATAGATAAGAAGGGAAGCATGCAACAAAGAGAAGAAAGATTTGAGGCTTCCTACTTTGTTTTAAAGTTTTCATAGCTTTTCTTTTTATTTTGTTTGTAAAGCTTGGGACTTGAGCGCCCACCTTTTATTTCCAAATCCTTGTGACTAAGAAATGAGAAATCCCACTTTATGTTATGAAGGTTCAAAGTTATCCAAGGTTTTTAAATTTTTGCAATTAAATGACTTTATTATCAAAATATAGAGATAAATTTGGATTGGTCTTATTCAGATTCAAAGATGGTTAAAAATAAAGAATGTGGTCGGACTTCTTAAAAGAAGCTACCTACGTATCCCAAGAAAGTAGAATCAGGCCTTAACGTAGTTCGAGCTCGGTTTACTCTCGAGTATTAACACTCTCCTTTTGTGATACCCTAACTTTTTTCAAGGTCGCCCTTTTTGATTTTTGATCTTGCGATCTGCTCTAATTTTTTCCTAAGTCGCCTTTTTGATTTTTAACTTAGCGAGTTTTTATTTTATCTTTATTTTTTCTCAAGGATAGTACTTTTTGTGTTGATCGAAGTTTACTAGAGTGGAGAACACATTGCCATCCAAATCCATAATGATAACTACACCACTGGTCATGATGATTTTGATTAGAAACGGTTCAAACTAGTTCGGCTTGAACTTGCCTCTTGGGTCGAAGATAGGGGCCCTGATTTCTTTAAGAACCAAGTCCCCTTCTCTGAGATCCTAAGTCTTGACCTTCTTGTTAAATGCTCAAGCTATTCTCCTTTCGTATCCTTATATATGGAACAGAGCTTGCAGCCTTCTTTCATTAAACAAAAATAGCTCTTCCATTCGGTTCCTCTGCCATTCTGCTTCTGAATTACTGGCCTTGGCCATTACCCTTAGTGAAGGAATTTCCACCTCAATGGGCAACACGATTTCCATCCTGTATACTAAAGAGTATGGTGTAGTTCCTGTTAAAGTTCTGATCGACGTCTTGTATCCCCAGAGTGCAAAGGGTAGATGTTCTGGCCAATCTTTATGCGAGCTGATCATCTTTTGTAGGATCTTCCTAATGTTCTTATTTGCTGCCTCGACTGCCCCATTGGTTTGCGATCGATGTGGCGATAATTTGCAAGCCACTATCTGGTATACTTCGAAGAGATCCAAGACCTCACCCTGGAAATGTGATCTGTTGTCTGAAATAATCTCATGAGGGACCTCATACCGGTAAATGATGTTCTACTTGATAAACTTGGCAACGTGAGAGGCTTTTAGTATCGAGTAGGAAGTTGCTTCCACCCACTTTGTATCATAATCAATGGCCACCAAGATAAACTCATGCCCATTTGACACTTTCGGTGTTATCCTGCCGATCACATCGATGTCTCATACTGAAAATGGTCACGGTGACATCATGTTATACAGTTGAGATGGGGGAACGTCCATAAGATTTGCATGAATCTGACACTTATGACACCTTCATACGAACTGTATATAATCTATCTCCATTGTCATAAAAAATAATCCTTGTCGTAGGATCTTCTTGGCCAACATATTTTCACTTATGCGAGGCCCACAGACTCCCCGCATGTATCTCTTTCATCAGCCCTTGACCTTATTTAGTGCTGACACACAGCTTATTGACTTCAGAATGCCCTCGTTTGTACAGTCTTCCACCGCAAATGACAAACTGTGCAGATAGTCTTCATATTGCCCTTTTATCCTTTTTGCTAGCAAACTTGAGATATTCTCCTTTCTCTACGAAGTTTTAGATGCCAAAATACCACGGAAGTTCATCAATGCTCTCCTCAATCACGGTCGTCATCTCGTATGCCAGCTTTCTCTTCTGTTCAATTATTAATGGCCTCATCTGATCTCGGGTGGTATGTCAATCATGGATGCTAGAGTAGCCAATGTGTCGACGAACTTGTTCTGCAGTCTTGGCACATGGGTGAAAATCACTAATTCAAAACATGGTATTAGCTTTTCCAGCTCTTGATGGTACAGAATCAATGTTAAGTCCCTGACTTTCCATTCCTCTCTTGCTTGTGAAACCACCAGTGCCGAGTCTCCGATGACTTTTAACTTCCTTGCCCCTAATTCTAAGGCTACCTCTAATCCAGTTAAACATGCTTTATACTCAGCTTGATTGTTGGTGATTTCAAAATTGAGCTTCAGAGAAAAAGGAACATGTGATTCGTCAGGGGTGACAAGGAGAACTCCTATTCCATAGCCATATTGATTAGATGCGCCATCAAAATATAGAGTCCACTTATCATCTCTAACTTCTATCAACTGTTCATTAGGAAACTGAAATTCTGTGTCTTCTCTACCTTCGACGGGTTGTTCGGCTAGAAACTTTGCTACTGCTCTACGCTTGACTGACTTTTGGGTAACATATTTGAGGTTAGATTCTAATAGTAACAATAACTAACAAGCCAGCCTTCCCATCAGTGCCGGCTACTCAAACAAGTATTTCAACGGGTCCATTTGGAAAATTATGTTCACTGTGAAAGATGGCATGTAATGCCTCAGTTTTTGAGAAGCCCAAACCAAAGCCCAGCATGTCTTTTCCAGTCATGTGTAGCGTATTTCTAACCCCGTCATCTTCTTGCTTAAGTAGTAGACTGCCTTTACAATTTTGGTTTCTCCTTCTTGTGCTAGCATACATTCTATAGCTGAATCAGTCACTGATAAATAGAGGATCAGCAGCTTATCAGGTTCGGGAGAAGCCAGAACAGGTGAATTTTGTAAGTACTAACATACAGCTTTGAAGGCATCTTGGCATCTCTGATCCCATTCAAACTTGACTCCTTTCTTCATTAGGGAGAACAACGGCTCACAAGTAGTTGTCAGTTTTGTGATAAACCGACTGGTGAACTATATCTTGTCCAAAAAGCTTCTGACTTCTTATTCGGTCCTTAGAGGAGGCATTTCTAAGTTTGCTTTAATCTTTAAAGGATCGACTTCAATGCCCCGTTGAGTAATCATAGACCCAAACATCTTTTCAGTGGTGACTCTGAAGGCACACTTCTGTGGGTTGAGCTGCATCTTGTATTTTTTAATTTTTTCAAAGAACTTTCGCAGTGCTATGATGTGGCCATCCCGATCCTTGGACTTGACTATTATGTCATCCACATGCACTTCAACTTTCTTATGTATCATGTCATGCAATAAAGCTATGGTGGACCTCTGATAGGTTACCCCTGCATTCTTCAAACCAAATGGCATCACGTGATAACAATAAGTGCCCCAAGGTGTATTGAACATCATCTTTTCTCTATCCTCGAGATCCATCAGAATCTGATTATACCCAAAAAAGTCATCCATGAACGATAATAAGGCATGCCCTACCGTACTGTGTACTAAAACATTGATATGCGGTAATGAAAAATCATCTTTTGGGCTAGCTTTGTTAAGATCTCAAAAATCTACACAGACCCGGATTCGACAATCCTTCTTTAGAATTGGTACGATATTAGCTACCCACTTTGGATACTCGGTTACCATCAGGAATCCAGCGTTGATTTGTTTGGCAACTTCTTTGTTGATCTTCAGAGCCCATTCTGGCCGGATCCGTCTCAACTTTTGTTGGACCTGCTTAGCATCAGGTACAAGGGGATATGGTGTTAGACAATGTCGGAATCAATTCCGAGCTTATCCTTATAAGTCTATGCAAATACATCTTTGAATTCTTTTAATAAAGTTATAAATTGTTCATGTTAAACTAAAGATAAAGAAGAGCCAATTTGTACATTTTGTGGATTAGTCTCTTTACGTAAATTTATGGATAAAGTTTCTTCGATTATTGGTTGGGCGCACATATTTTCTTCTCTTTTTATTAAAAGTTTTATTTCTTCAGGGATGTTCCTGTCGAATTTAAAATCATCAGAAAGCGTATGAAATAAATCAAACAAAATAGAGTAACCAAAAATCTCGTTCATTTCATTGAAGAAAGAAGGGATTATAAACTTGAAAGCACAAACAAGGGGAGATGCACAAATAGACGTGCTCTCAACCACAAACTCCGACTCAGATTCAGATCAAGCAATATGAAAATTACAAGACTCCATGGACCAGTTCTTCACATCCTTTACAGACACGTCCACAATGAGCTTGGTGTAATCTACTGGTGCATTGTAGCCCATCATCAGACAATCTTGGTCAGCTATGTGCACCTGAGCCATCTTTTCGCATAAGAATGCCCCCATATCAATGTCGTCCAGCTTATCGGCCCAATCTTCCTCTTGAATCTTCTTTCCTTCTCCTTTCAGAGCCTCCTCTTATTCTGTATCAGATAATTGATGGCCAAAGAAGATTTCCAGTCCCGGTAGCTTTTGGTTAGTCTCTTCATCAATCCATGGCTATGGGAAACCACAGTATGGGAAATCTTCTCCTTTCTTAACAAAGTAGCCGTTGAGCGTAGCGTTTCTGAGTGTTTAGCCTTCCGTTCCCTTTTAGGCCCTTCCAAAATTTCTTTCGTCGGCTTATATCCAAGATTGAAATGGCGCAATGCTGGCAATATCTAGACAGAGTCTGGAGTACCCTGCTGTTTGCGACCCAACCCCATTCCTGAAAAGTAAGACATTTGACTCATCATTATAACTGCTCGCGGGTTAATATAATTTTCCTCTTTCTTCAATAGCATCAGCACAAGTTGAGCTTCATCGAATTGGAACCCACTTAACGACACATCCCCTTCGCTATGCTGAACCTCCAAGAGAGTCGAGCCCTCTCTTATTGGAGGTTGAATACTATCTTCTCCGTGGATGGTCAGCATTACTCCATTCTTTATCAACTTTAGCTTTTGGTGAAGGGTAGATGGCACTACCTGGACGTTTGAATTGTGTAACCATAGCCTGCCTAACCACATATCCCTCCTTTTCTAGCACATGAAATTCAACTGACATCTCCAGAGGCTCCACTGATACTGCGAATGATACCAATCCCAACATATCCCTCCTTGTATTATCGTAGGCTCGAACTCCTTTGTTACGAGGCATGAAATGGTCTGATTTCATCCCCAGGCAAATGGCAATTCTAAGTGGTCAAACATTCAAGGCTGAACCATTATCGATGAGCGTTATCGGGACTCACTTTTATAAACACTTGATTGTAATGTGCAGAGGCTTATTGTGATTCTTTCCTTTTAAAGGTAAATCTTTCTCAGGAAAAGAGATCACTTTAGGCTCTGTAGCTGGCAGTATTAACCCAATCAACTGTTCAGGAGTTACGTCTATCGATACATTGGCTTTATTCAAAACTTTTAACACAGCTTTCCAATGCCTGTGTGAAGCCATCAGTAGACCGCAGATGCTAATGTTGGCTTGTGTCTTCTTCAGCTGCTTCAGTACAGTGTCATCCTCTTCTTCTTATTCCTTCTCTTTTTCCTTCTCGCTTATTTGTCCTCTTTCAGGTTTAGCTGGCTTAAAGTGCCACCCACTTCTAGTCAGATGCTCTATGCCTTTCTCGGGATCCCACAATCCCAGCATTATTGTTAGTCTGCCTTACCTCGTCCACTCACAGAAGGCTTTCAAACGGCCATAGATCATTTAAGTCGTTGATGACTGCTGTTCCTTTTCTTTCCTCGTCATCCTTAATAGCTTTGGTGTTGTCGACCTCTTCCCATATGTCCTCTCTGATGTACTCCACTTGCCGTTGCTGAGCGGCCCAGAAGTCAGTCCATTCAGCCCTATTTGATTTAAGAAAAACCCCCGCTAAACAATAGGATTGCATATCATCAACATATATCTCTTCCTCAAAAAGTTGAGAAAGGGTAATGCCATCGAGCACATGGCCAAATCCATATGGCCATGCCAAGTAGTCCAACGGCCAGTCATTTTTCTCATTACGCTCCTCTTCTTCTTGTTGGTTGACTTAGATTGCCATCTGATACCCTTCTCAAGCATCATCATTTTATTCCTCCATCATATCCCAGCCATTCCCAGCCATAATAAGTGAATAGGCTGTCTGATCCTCAGTAGCTGAAACATGCGGGCACGACAGATGCGCTGAACAGATGTACAGGATCGGATCTTCTGACTGTCCCAGAGACATGCAGTTTACCCCAGCTTTCTTGGCATGGTTTGGCAGAGGGTTAGTCGTGACATTTGGCTTTAGAGTAGCAGATGGTGGGGGGATTACTTTGTTATCGATGAGATCCTGGATCTCATGACGCAGCCTCATACACTTACTACTTAAATGCTCATGACCGTAGTGGTAGGCGCAATACTGAGAAGCATTATACCGCAGCAATAGGGGATTAGGTATGAGCATGGGGTCCAATGGATTGATAAGCCCTTTCTCAACAAGTTGATTCAGGGCTGTGAATAATAAAATGTTGAGGGGAGTGAAGACTCTCCTTGGCCTTTGTTGATGCTGCTGACTGTTGTTTGACTGTTGAGTACCACTTGACTGTTGAGCGGAGGAAGAAGGGTTCAAAAGGTTAATCTCGTTTAAGCGAGAAATGAGGTTGGCAGAAGCAGACTAATTTTAGTTGTTAATAGGGAAGGTCCTTCTTGGTTTCTAACTAGGCTTGGATTTCTCAATGTCTCTAGATTGAATGGCATCCTCAATCTGTACCCCAGCATCAAACAGTTGCTCAAAGGTAGAGAGCGACTGTGTGATAAGATAACGTTTCAGGGGGGACTGTAAATTTTTTAGCACAATTCTCACGTGTTCTTTCTTGGTAGGTTGATTCATCATCTTGGTTGCCTTTCCTCTCCACTGGATTAAAAAATCCACAAACGATTCTCGATTTTCCTAATGAATCATTTCCAGCTCGCGGGTAGTCACGTCTAGCTGAATGTTGTAATTGTATTGACTGATGAATGCAATTGCTATATCTTTTTAAGTTCTAGTCTTGGCCATTTCTATAAAGAGGAACCACCTTTGTGCTACCCCAGAAAGCGATCGGTGGAATAATTGGGCCTTTAGCTGATCATCAATTCCCATAGGGGAGAGAGTACCGACATATATCCTCAGATGGATCCAGAGATCTCCGGTGCCATCAAATTTCTTCATCTTCGGCATCTTAAATTTTTCTAGCAGTTTGGCATCTGGGAATAAACACAGATCGTCCACATCCAGCATGTATTGTTCCACTTCCTTTGCATTTCTCAGTACTTTCTTCATTCCATCAATCTTTTCTGCCAGTGCAGACTCCCTAGATTGGGCCTTAATCTCTTCCTCCACTAGGACATGTCGGGGAACCCGGGGTGGCACAGCAACTTGTGATGCATCCTATCCCTAGTTATCATCCTAAAATTCTTCACCATTCTCATTTGTGTCATCCAACTGTCCATTCACGCCAGGCAGACAGGCCTAAATCGCCCAAATATGTGCTTGGCACTGATTTTGAGCCTGGGTTTGCTGTTCCATGGCCCATTATATCTTAGTGATGGCCCTCATCAAGGCTATTAAGTTGACCTCATTCTCTGCCATTTTAGATGATTCAACTAGTTATTCAGATATTGTGTGGAGTTTGCCTGTTACTAACCTAGCCCAGACGCGTGTCGACTGCAATCTTCCTAGCTCTATGATCTAAATCCAAAGAAATCCTAGATTAAAAGTAGAATAACTAGTCTCAAACACTTCTCTGAACGAAACTCTAACAATAGGTAGCGAACATCTCAGATACCCAAAATAGCAAGGAGATAATCACTGAAATTGAAGTAATGCCCCTACAAGGCCCAAATTGGTAGCATAATAGCTGAACACCCAAAAACCAGGATGATAGCTAAGAAGGAGGATCAACTAGATTCTAGAGGGAAGGTTTTTTTGAAGAATCTAAAAGGAGAAATGGGCAGCCCTCCGACAAGAAAATAAAACTAGGCCAAAGGGACTGGTTTGATCTAGGATTCTAAAGAAAAATGGACAGCACTCCAGTAGAAAAGTAAAACTAGCTCACACGAGTATAACAAAGGTTCGAAGAAAGCGAGCCTAAACAAAAGCGAGGGAATAGAACTAACAACCCGTGAAGAACCCGGAAGAGAGAGAAACTTTCCTGGAGACTTCAAAACAAAACACGAGAATGACCCTGAGAAGAAAACCACAGCATGGGAGCTAAACAAGGAAAAGAACAAAACCCAAAAAAAGAACATGAAGGAAAAATTAACCTAAACAAAGAGGGATAACAAAAAATTCGGGCTAAATTCGGAAAAGGAACTAGCCTAATTCGAACAAACAACCCTAACAATCGCAATCAAAACATATAATTAACAAAATACATAATCCTACTATGGTTAGCAACACCTAATGGAAGATTCTAAACCACTATATGCAAAAGGTTGATTTTGGTTAATCGAACAAGGAACCTTCTGAATAAAATCAGGTATATACCTCCCAGGCCTGAAGTGGTGTGGGACATGGTCAAATGGTATGCCCGAACTCTTTTACTGCACCTATGAAAGCGTACAATCAGTAAGGCACTTCTCAACAATTCTTGAAACGGATAAACGATTGGGGCATCGGGTCGAACAGGCTTGTTGGGATTTTAGGGTTTGGAAATGGTCAAAAATAAAGAATTCAAAAGATATTTGAAAAATATTTTAACACCTTAAAAGTCAAATTTTAAATACCCTTTTTGTTGAAAATAGAGTCGCCAGTTAATTTTTGAGAAAAACTAAGAAAAAATGGCTACTGATCTTTTAAACGTTAATCAGAGAAAGAAGGGTTTGGAAGTTAAGGTACGAATCGGAGAAGGTGTTAGGCATTCTGTTCGCCGAACCATAAGGTTGGCCTCTACTAAATATCATTGGTTCTTTAATCAGATTTCTCAAAAGCATACAAATAAAGAAAGTAGAGACAAAGAGAGAATATCCAAAATCAAATATGAAAAATACATAATGTATATATATAGAACTCCAAATCAAATATGTATCAAAAGAAAAATTCTAAATCCTATGGCATACAATTTCTAACTAAATGATGTATGGAGTACACCCGCATGTAATTTTACTAAAATAACTTAAGCTATCATGATTTAAATAAAAAATAAAAATATGCTAGAAAATTGCTAAATGTATGCCATGCTACAAATGAACATACAATTGCTAACAATATGACCAAAACAACCTAAACTATTCTAAACATAGTTTCAAAAAAATTAAACAAGACATACATAAAAAAAACTAATGATGCTAAATGCATATTACCAAAATAACCAAAAACTATGCTAACATGAAATTAATTAAAACAGGCTCTAAAAATGTTGAATTCTAACTAAGAATAAAAGAAATGAAAGAAA
The DNA here is from genome assembly GCA_034768845.1 of Heliamphora exappendiculata. Taxonomy (NCBI): domain Eukaryota; kingdom Viridiplantae; phylum Streptophyta; class Magnoliopsida; order Ericales; family Sarraceniaceae; genus Heliamphora; species Heliamphora exappendiculata. The sequence continues at coordinate 17,164 of JAOTRH010060132.1, forward strand.
AATAAGTTAATGATTAAAATATTTTTGAGTTTTATGTTAAAGAGAATAAAAGAAAAGAAGAATAAAATAAAAGATATTTAGGGATTTTTATGTTAGACAAAATAAAAGAGAAGGCTATTAAAAAGGAAAGAAACTAAAAGATTTTAAAGGATTTCAATGCTTAACAAAATAAAAGAAAAGAAAGACAAAAGATTTCAATGCTTAACAAAGTAAAAGAAAAGAAAGACAAAAGAAATGCAATGAAAGGGAGTTTAAGCTAACATTAAAAGGAAAATGAAAGAAAAATAAATGAAATACTAGTAAAAGAAAATTAAACTAACATAAAAGAAAAGAAAAGTAATGACTATTATAAGAAATATAAAATATATGTGTAATATTGAGAATTACAACCATATGATTGTTAGCGCGTTGATTATGGCGATAATGACATCGTAAGTCATATTATCAATTATATTAGCACTAATCAATGAACTTCAAAAGTGATCAAAGTACAAGTGTAAAATGTGAACAATATAATAACAAAAAAATTACCAAATGATAATCAAACCATACACATTATACTCAACTTACATTTATAACACAAATGAAATAGAAATAGTATGTGAATTAAATAAACTATAGATAGTATGAGAATTAAAATTAAAACTAACCCGGTCACTCCAAGAGGGAATGAATGGAGATAGAAAGATTGGGGATCTAGACAGAATACTTGAATTGCTAGTGAATCTTCAAGTCGGTGAATGGCGTCGGTAGCCCAATCCTCAAGATCCAAGTTACGATTTCAATGTTGGTGTCAGATGTTCGGCTCTCGGTACTTCAGCAGGATTTCAGCGTCGGGGCTCGGGATTTCTCGGTAACTTGGCAGAGTTTCTCTCTCTAAAATTCTGTCCTAAAAACGTATCAGGGGGTACAGTATTTATAGAATTTCTCAACCAATGAAAGGTTGACACGTTTTGGAAAACGTTATTCCATTTGGAGTTGGCAATTGCCAAGTCCAAAGTTGGCTGTCGCCACAAAAAGAAAGCTTCCAAGAAGTTCTTATGGCGGTCGCCACAATCAAGTTGGTGACCCCATGGTTTAAATGTAGAGGTCGCCACTTTGGCTAGGGTTTCCATGAGGTTCTATTAACGGTCGTCACAATGGAGTTGGTGGTTCAAAATGATTTCATTGGTTTAAAGGTTTTGATTATTAGGTTCAAATACCGAGCTTGAATTATTTTCTGGGGATCGTACTAAAGCATCGTTTCACGTGTTTTTATCATCGGATTGACCTAAGATTAGGCGGGTTCAAATTGGGGTGTCTACACTCATAACAAAAATAGGCCTACTAAAACTCTGTGCCACAGTCACACTGATAGTATATCCATTTCCATCAAAATAGTGAACATAGAACTTATATTCTGTAAGAACCTAAAATTTGATCTTCTCTGTGCAAGTCATACTCTACACACCAGATTAAATACTATACAGAATATCGGACATCCATGCATAACATTAAAGAAATGATACACATACA
>JAOTRH010060143.1:0-88236 GCA_034768845.1 Heliamphora exappendiculata
CCTTCCAGCTGAGAGGGAGTGCTCATATGTGGTGGAAGTTCGCCAAGACCACAGTGGCAGGCACCTGGGATGCATTCGCGAAGGTATTTTTGGAGAAATACTTTCCAGCGACTCTGAGGGATCCCTACAGAGAGGACTTCCTGTTTCTGACACAGGGGAAGATGACAGTGCTTGAGTATGAGGCTGAGTTTACTAGCCTATTCAGATTTTCACAGGAGATCGTACCTACTGATGAGTTTCATGCGAAATGGTTCGAGAGAGGTTTGAGGCCAGCAATTCGAGACAGGGTGGCAGCATTCAGGCTGCAGGTCTTTACAGAGCTGGTGGAGACTGCTATGAAAGTGGAGGACACTCTGAATGAGACTCACAAAGACAGGGATAGTAGGAGTCAGCAGGGCAGGGGATGCACAGAGGATCAGGGGTGCAAGGAGAACAAGCGTAGACAGACATCTCGTTTGAGTTCGCACCCAGTGGGGTCGTATCCGCCACAGTCTTCTGCCTCCACGCCTCCCGTAGCTTCAACGGGAAGATCAGAGCAGAGAGTGCTTCTTTGTCACAGATGCCAGCGGCCAAGACATCGTGCGGCTGAGTGCAGGAGTGCAACGCCTGTTCAGGCACAATCGCAGTCACAGGCGCAGGGGAGGGGGCCAGTGATATGTTTTGAGCGCGGCCAGTCTAGGCACATCCATAGAAACTACCCCGGAGGAGGGAGTGTACGGAGTATAGCGTGCGCACTAGCTGTTCCATCAGGCCAGGGGAGACAGATGTATACACAGCCTAGAGCCCAAACGTCTCGCTTTGCAGAGGAGGAGCTTCATTGCAGTCCGACAGACAGTCGGTAGTTTAAAGCCGCAGCGGATCGACAAGAGCTTACGTTCTTTTATAGCCCAGTTCGTCTAGAGCACCGGTAGCGCCCGATGCTGCTGTTATCACCTCTATGATCAGAGGTACCTTTTTAGTCTTCAAATCATGGGCCAGTGTTCTTATCGACACTGGAGCATCACATTCGTTTATATCTTCAGCTTTCGCATCTGCATTAGGGTTGCAAATGGAATGATTGGGTAGTACTATGTGCGTGGAGACCCCTATGAGTGGGGATGTAACATTGAGTCTTGTTTGTAGATCTTGCGTGATGGAGGTCGTCGGTCGTTGTTTAGAGTTTGATCTTGTTATCCTAGGCATGACTGCGTTTGATGTCATCTTAGGGATGAACTGGCTAACCACCTATCGTGCCTTCATCGATTGCGATTGACGGAGGGTAATGGTTTGTACACCGACGGGAGATTACTTTTGTTTTGTGGGAGACCGGGATGAGGGTTTGAGGTTTATGCCAGCTGTTGTGTAGAACCAGGGTAACCTGGGTTCCCTTTTTGCAGCCCTTATGTTGGATGAGGTAGTTCGAGTTCGAGGAGAGTTACCTCCAGTGGTGTGTGACTATCCTGATGTCTTTCCTGTTGATCTGTTTGAGTTACCACCGTGCCGGGAGGTAGAGTTCTCTATTGATTTAGTTCCCTGAGCTGCTCCCATATCTATACCGTCCTATCATTTTACACCCGCTGAGTTGCGTGAACTCAAGGTACAGTTGCAGGAGTTGTTAGACAGAGGGTTTATACGTCCGAGTACTTCGTCGTGGGGAGCTCCTACTCTTTTTGCAAAGAAGAGGGATGGGTCTTTGCGTCTGTGTATTGATTACAGGAAGCTGAACCAGGTGACAGTGAAGAACAAGTACCCGATGACGAGGACAAACGACTTGTTTGATCAGCTGGGGGATTCGAGCTGCTTCTCGAAGATAGACTTGAGATCAGGATATCACTAGTTGAGGATTAGGGATGAGGACATAGGGAAGACCGCTTTCAAGACTCGCTATGGTCACTATGAGTTTCTGGTTATGCCGTTCGGTCTGACGAATGCACTTGCTACATTCATGAGTTTGATGAACCAAATTTTCCATCCTTACTTGGATAGTTTTGTGGTGGTGTTTATGGATGACATTATGATATATTCACCCACCAGGGAGACACACAAGGATCACCTGCGGATCGTGCTACAGACTTTGAGAGAGCATCGCATGTATGTAAAGTACGAAAAGTGCAAATTCTGGATGTCAGAGGTGAGATTTTTGGGACACGTGGTGTCGACAGACGGGGTATTAGTAGATTCGTCAAAGACAGATGCTGTGACCGGTTGGGAGCGACCGAAGAATGTCTTCGAGATTCGTAACTTTTTGGGTGTAGCCAGCTATTATCGACGGTTCGTGAAGGACTTTGCTAGAATCGTTGCACCGATGACGCGTCTAATGTGGAAGGGAGTTGTGTTTGCTTGGAGCGAGTCCTGTGAGTCAGCTTTCTAAGAGCTGTAGACGAGGTTGATTAGTCCGCAAGTGTTGATCATTCTAGAGCGAGGATTGGGGTATATGGTATACTGTGATGCATCACATGATGGTCTTGGATGTGTTTTGATGCAGGAGGGTAAGGTTATAGCCTACGGTTCCCGGTAGTTGAAGACGCACGAGCAGAACTACCCGACACACGATTTGGAGTTGGCAGCTGTGGTCTTCGCCTTGAAGACATGGAGTCACTACCTGCATGGTGAGCATTTCGAGGTTTTCTCTGATCACAAGAGTTTAAAATACTTATTTTTGTAGAAGGACCTGAACTTGCGCCAACGGCTGTGGATGGAGCTGTTGGAGGATTATGATTTTAATTTGCAGTATCATCCAGGGAAGGCCAAAGTTGTGGCAGACGCGCTTAGTAGGAGATCTCACGGGTCGTTAGCTTATGTGGCTATACGTGAGTGGGACATGCTTGCAGATGTTGGGGAGTTTGATTTGTACCTCAGGGAGATCACGACGGGTGCCACCTTATTTTCTGTAGTTACTCAACCAGCGTTGATAACACGTGTGCTAGAGGTCCAGCATGTGGACAATGAGGCTCAGATGATACGAGACCGCGTTGCTAGTGGCGAGGATACCGCAGGATGGATTGTGGGTTCTTATCAGAGTTTGAGGTTGGCAGGCAGGTTATTTGTGCCAGAGTTATGTCGAGCTGATCTATTACATGAGTGTCATCACTCTCGTCTTTTCGTGCATCCTTGGGGCACGAAGATGTAAAATCACTTATGCCAACAGTTCTATTGGACTGGGATGAAGAGAGACGTGATCTAGTTTGTTTCCCGATGCCTCACCTGTCAACAGGTAAAGGTAGAACACTTGAGGCCGGCAGGATTGCTACAGTCGTTGCCTATATCAGAGTGGAAGTGGGTGCACGTCACGATGGACTTTGTGTCAAGAAATCCTCGATCACCTAGGGGACACGACACCGTGTGGGGTGTGGTTGATAGGTTGACAAAGTCTGCACACTTTCTCCCCATCCGAGTGAGGGATTCGGTGGAACGACTGAGTAACTTGTACGTTAAGGATGTAGTCAGATTGCACGGAGTTCTAGTATCTATTGTTTCAAACCAAGACCCGCGCTTCACATCGCGCTTTTGGCAGAGTCTATAGAAGGCCTTGGGGACGAACTTGATGTTCAGTACTGCTTTTCACCCCCAGACGGATGGCCAGTCAGAGAGGACTATACAGATTCTGGAGGATATACTGAAGGCTGGTGTCCTTGAGTTTAGAGGTTCGTGGGAGGATCATCTACCTTTAGCAGAGTTTGCATACAACAACAACTATCAGTCTAGTATTGGGATGGCGCCGTATGAGGATTTGTATGGTAGACTGTGCAGATCGCCCGTGTGTTGGACAGATGAGGGAGAGACCACATTCTTGGGACCCGACATGGTGCGAGAGACAACAGAAAAGGTTGCTGTGATTCTCCAGCGCCTACTGACAGCGCAGAGCCGCCAGAAGAGTTATGTAGATCAGAGGAGGTGATCTTTGGAGTTTGCAGTGGGGGATCATGCGTTCCTGAAGGTCTCACCACGTAGAGGTTTGATGAGGTTTGGTCGTAGCGAGAAGCTATCACCGCGCTTCATTGGACCATTTGAGATCCTTCATAGGGTTGGAGAGGTTGCTTACTGTTTGGCGTTACCACCTCAGTTAGCATCTGTGCATAACGTGTTCCACGTTTCTATGCTTCAGAGGTACGAACCAGATCCTTCACATGTGTTAGATTAGGCTAAGCTGCGGGTTGAGGAGGATGCCACTTATGAGGAGCGTCCAGTGAGAATTCTTGATACAAAGGAGCAGGTGTTGTGGGGCAAAAAAATCGCATATGTCAAGGTCCTATGGCATCATCACGGGGCTGAGGAATCTACATGGAAGCTGGAGTCTGGAATGCGTGCTAGATACCCAGACCTCTTTACCTCATGACCTTGTTGTGAATTTTGGGGGCAAAATTACTTAAGGGGAGAGAGTTGTGAGACCCTGATCCATATCTTTTAAGTTATTTATATATATGATGTGTTCGTTTCAGTATATGAATAGCATCGATGCATGGTTTATGCTTTAAAGTTGTAGAAAACCATATGTAAATATGTTTTATGCTTTCCCAAACCTTGGTTAGGTGGGTTGGGTTGGTTTTTGAGCCTTAAAACCATAACAGAAACCAGTAGGGTTCTACTCGTGGGTTCAGTCGACTGAGAGGGTTGGTTCGGTCGACTGAACTGGTTTTTGGGAGTTCGGTCGACTCGACTCCTTGGTTCGGTCGACTGGACTGAAGCGGTGCATGTTTTTCTAGGAGCTTTAGTCGACTGAAGTGCCCTCTTTAGTTGATTGGACAGCCTTTTGACGCGCTTATAAGAGGTTCCAAGGGGCTAGAGTGTTTGGAAGGGCTTTCTTAAGAGCTAAGTTTCCATTTTCTCCTCCTTCTCTCAGGCTTTGAGGACTCGGGGCTTGGTTTGTTGTTGGTTCCTTCGTGGATCCTTGCTATCGGGGAAGAGGGCTTCGCATCCATCCGCTCGGATTCTCGTTTTGACGCTGTTCATTTTTGAGACGTCGAGTTATTGACTCTCTGAGGTAGGATTCTAGACCTACTACTAATATGAGGGTGTTATATGCAGTTATACTTGCTTTCACCAGGTAAAAATGCATGAAATGTTGTTTACAGGTTTTAAACAGTGGTTTTTGGGTAAAAGTGGGTTTTTACGCCTTTTCTCGGTTGTATGCATGTTTTGGGTAGGTGGTATCCGTGGTTTTCAAAAGAGGTTTGAAAATGAGGTATTTTGTGAAAACGGTGAAAAACGTGATTTTGGAGGTTTGGAGCTAACCCGCGGGGTTGAGTCTCACCTTTTCAATGTTTTGTTGGAAATGGTTTTTAGATCTCCATTTTGATGGATTGGATCTCTTTTTATACACGTGTTGTATAAATCATTTTATGAGTTTTCGTAGTTGAGCTACGGTGGATTTTTAAATGTTATCCATAGATGTACCGTGACAGTGGGTATTGTTGAGTTGGGCTTCCATTGCTCCTCGGTGTAAGTCCAGAAATGTGCGCAGCGTAGGTGCTCTGTACCTTCGGGTTAGTCCCCGTAAATTGGGTGTGATTGGGTGGTTTGTACCCTCAGGCTCAGGTCCCGTAAATTAAGCAGCAGGTGCTCTGTACCTTCGGGCTAGTTCTCGTAAATTGAGTGGTTCAGTTGCCTCCATTAATGGCGTCGTTGTTGTAACTCCGTATAGAACTTGTCATTACTAAACCTACGGGTCGAGGGTAATGGACGAGAGTCTATAGTTGTTACCTTTGTCGATGTGGCAGAGTCGGTACATAGGACTACATTTACATCTTTCTCCTCGGCTGAGAGTCCTGAGTGGAGCTTACTGTTTATTTATAGCTTTCCCTTAACTGTGGCATGATATCTGTTAGGATGATATGCATGGTTTGAAGAATGGAAAACATGGGTTTTTATGAGATAAAACCTTTTGAGACTCGTGATAGTCTAACGGAAAACTTATGTTTTTGGAAGGAAAACCCTTTTTGGCCCCAGTGGTTGAACCCGTGTGTGTATAATTGCATAGCCTCCTTTACAGTTTTACTGTCTATATTCTATTGGGCTTTAGCTCATGGTGTGGGATTTTTCTATATAATCTTTTCAGGTGAGCATGATGAGTTGACCTAGCTGCAGTGGTGATGGAAGACTTGCCATAGTTTTCCCTTTTTGATACATATACTTACACATGTGATGCCTGCTGAGGCTGGTTTTGTACGCCTTTAGGCGATATATTTATTTATGTATGAGATGCATGTTTTCAGTATATGAGAGTTGAACTGTGGGGACTTTTATCCAAATGTTATACATTTTTATTATCAAATGTGAAACCTATTTTCTTAAATAAATGTTTTGGTGGGCTTTCGCATGAGCCGAATGTTTGGAGCGTTACATAAACAGGTTTGGGTATCTAGCACGCATTCTACACTCGGGCTCCCATGTCACTTCTCGAGCCCCGCGATGAAGCCATAGGATCTTGACATAAGCAATTGTTAGCCCCCCGCAACACCTGCTCGTTTGTATCAAGAATCCTCACCGGACGCTCCTCATAAGTGGCATCCTCATCAACCCGCAACTCAGCCCATTCTAGCACGTGCGAAGGATTAAGCTCATACCTCCGAAGCATAGAAATGTGGAACACGTTGTGCACATATGCTAACTGAGGTGGCAAAGCCAGATGATAAGCAACCTCACCAATCCTGTCGAGGATCTCAAATGCTCCAATAAAGCGCAGTGATAGCTTCCCGCTACGACCAAACCTCATTAAACCTCCACGTGGCGAGACTTTCAGGAATACATAATCCCACACTACAAACTCCAAAGGTCGCCTTCTCTGATCTACATAACTCTTCTGGCGACTCTGCGCTATCATAAGGCATTGGCAAATCACGGCAACCTTCTCTGTCGTTTCTCGTACCAAGTCGGGTCCCAAGACTGTGGTCTCTCCCACATCTGTTTAACACACAGGTGATCTACACGGTCTATCATACAAAGCCTCATACGGTGCCATCCCAATACTGGACTGATAGCTGTTGTTCTATGTAAACTCTGCCAGCGATAGATGATCCTCCCAAGAACCTTTGAAGTCAAGGACACAAGTCCTCAGCATATCCTCCAGAATCTGTATGGTCCTCTTGGACAGACCATCCGTCTGGGGGTGAAAAGCAGTACTGAACATCAAGTTCGTCCCGAAAGCCTCCTGAAGACTCTGCCAAAAGCGCAATGTGAAGCACGGGTCTCGATCAGAAACGATAGATACTGGCACTCCATGTAACCGGACTATCTCTCTGACATATAAGTTACTCAGTCGTTCCACCGAATCCTTCACTCGGATGGGGAGAAAGTGTGCAAACTTCGTCAACCTATCAACTACAACCCACACGGCGTCGTGTCCTCTAGATGATCGAGGAAGCCCTGACACAAACTCCATCGTGACGTGCTCCCCCTTTCACTCTGATATAAGCAACGACTGTAGCAATCCTGCCGGTCTCTGGTGTTCTGCCTTCACCTTCTAATAGGTAAGGCACCGTGAAACAAGCTGGATCACGTCTCTCTTCATTCCCGTCCAATAGAACTAACGACAAAGGTCATGGTACATCTTCGTGCCTCTAGGATGCACTACAAACCGAGAATGATGACACTCACGTAGTAGATCAGCTTGGCATGACTCTGGCACAAACAACCTCCTGGCCAACCTCAGACTCTGATCTGAACCCACAATCCATCCTGTTGTATCCTCTCCACTAGCAACACGATCTCGTATCATCTAGGCCTCCTGGTCCATCTGCTGGACCTCTAGCACACGTGCTTTCAACGCTGGTCAAGTAACTACTGAAAATAGGGTGGCACCCGTCACTGTCTCCCCTAGACACAGATCAAACTCTCCAACCTCTCCAAGCATGTCCCACTCACGTATGGCCACATAAGCTAACGACATGTGAGATCTCCTACTAAGCGCGTCTGCCACAACATTGGCCTTCGCTGGAAGATACTGCAAATCAAAGTCATAATCCTCCAACATCTCCATCCATCGTCGTTGGCGCAAGTTCAGGACCTTATGCGAAAACAAGTATTTCAGACTCTTGTGATCGGAGAAAATCTCAAAGTGCTCACCATAAAGATAGTGACGCCATGTTTTCAACGCAAAGACCACGGTAGCCAACTCCAGATCGTGTGTCGGCTAGTTATTCTCGTGCGTCTTTAATTGCCGAGAACTGTAGGCTACAGCCTTACCCCCTACATCAGAACACATCCAATACCGTCATGTGATGCATCACAGAATACTGTATACCCCAAGCCTCGCTCGGGAATGATCAACACTAGCGTGCTAGTCAACCTCATCTTTAGCTCCTGGAATGCCAACTCACAGGACTCACCCCAAACAAACACAACGCCCTTCCGCATTAGATGCATCATTGGTGCAGCAAGTCTCGCAAAGTCCTTCACGAATCGTCGATAATAGCCTGCCAAGCCTAAAAAATTGCATATCTCAAAGATGCTCTTCGGTCGCTCCCAACCGGCCACAGCATCAGTCTTCGATGAATCCACAGCAACCCCGTCTGTCGACACTACGTGTCCAAGAAACCTCACCTTAGACATCCAGAACTTGCACTTCTCGAACTTCGCATACAAGCGATGCTCTCTCAAAGTCTGTAGCATAATCCGTAGGTGATCCTCGTGTGCCTCCCTAGTGGGTGAATATATCAAAATATCATCCACAAACACTACCACAAAACTGTCCAGATAAGGATGGAAGATCCGATTCATCAAACTCATGAATGTAACAGGCGCGTTCGTCAAACCAAACGGCATAACCAGAAACTTGTAGATTATCCTCCTCAATCTGAAGGGTATCAAACATCCAGGTGACCAGCTCTAGCCATTCTATGGCCACTATGGGGTTGGGATCCCCAAAAAAGGTAGGAGGGCCCAGACGGCGAAACTCAAGCATCGCGACCGTCACCCTCGGCTCAAGTATGCTCTCTCTCCCCCTAGAGGCCTCAGCCAGCTGCCAGATGGAGCCTACCATCTCACGCATTAGGTCTCCGTTAACAGGTCCTTGGGGTTCATTAGCATCCCCAATATCTCGGACTTGAACGTCCCTTCGGCCAGAATCACAGCTACGGCCTCGACCACGGCCTAATCCTCCCTGCGTGGACATAATGCTACACGAAAGCAACATAACAGGATAAGAATCCATACAACATGTTATTGCTAATGTAAAAGACATATCATGTATAAGCATGCTAACACATAACCACTTCAGATCATGTCATCACATCTCACATGCCGAGGAGAACCAACAAGAAGGACTCGTCCATCTGGATAACCTACTTAAATTTCTTACTAGAAATCACGTCCGCGAATTGCGTCTCTACCATGGCTCCCAAGTTTGTTAATCCAAACACACGAAGGCAAGACTAATCAATCCGAAGGTTCGACCTCCGTAACCATATATACACAACCATCATGCTAAACAGGCTATCATGCTTATGTAAGAAAACTCTTGAACACGTGCAATCAAGTACACATACATCCTCACAAGGTGATGTACCCTCTTTCTCATGGCTTATAGGTATTCAAACCCAGAGCTCTGATACCAAGTTATCACGCCCCAAACACTAGGGTCACGCGAAAACCCACCAAGATACCGTTTGAGAAAATAAGATTTAAAATTGGAAAACCATCAACTCAAAAATATTACATCATTTGGATAAAAATCCCCATAGTTCAACTCTCATAAACAATAAACATGCATTCTCATACACGAATAAGTGTATCGCCTCAAGGCGTACAAAGCCAGCCTTCTGAAACATGCATCGCATGTGTAAGTACATGTCCAAAATAGGAAACTACAACTAGTCTTCCGCCACCACAGGAATCTAGGTTAACCCCTCATGCTCACCTGAAAAGGTTTACAGCAAGATCCCACACTGTGAACCAAAGCCCAATAGAACATAGTGTCATGCTCCAAACTCCGGGTCACGTGAAGAGCCACTAAACAACCACCACAAACGACTGAACGAAAATGGATAAAAACCCAAAAGCCCAAACAAGGCTAAAACCTTTGTAAAACGTACTACCGAGGGTTTATTTAATTTGAAAGAGTAGCCAAGAGACTACGGTTATGGTCCCATAAGCTAAGCCTTTAAACAAAACAAAATACAAGTTTAGGATAAGAAAAAAATTTCTTTTTAAAAGAAGCTTAGGCCATTTCAAAATCTCTCTCAAAGTACAAGAATTTGAATGAAGCATAAACCATTTTAAAACTCCGTTTGTAAACCATGATATAACAAACCCCTGGTTACTCTCGAAAATATTAAAACATGCATACATCCATAAGAATTATATACGCATTACAACATGTTATAAATAAACATGAAACAAATACATAAAGGTATAAACAACCTATGAAGACAAAATAGAAGTCTAGTCGTCAGCCACCTTCGGGCACCCAAGGTCAACCTATAGGACCGCGTTCACCTGAAAAAGGTTTTAACAAAAATCTCACACCGTGAGACAAAGCCTAATAGGAAGTAGGCAGTAAAGCTGTAAAGCAGGCTATGCAACTACACACACACAGGCTCAACCACAGGAGCCAAAAAGAGTTTTCCTCTAAAACATCATAAGTTTTCCACCAGGCCAACACAAGCCTCAAAAAAGTTTTCCATCGAGCCATCACGAGCCTCAAAAAGGTTTTACCTCATAAAATCCCACATTTTTTATCCTTCAAACTATGCATATCATCCTAATAGATATCATGCCACAGTTTAGGGAAACCAGTAATCAAACAAAAAATTGAATTTTGTTCACCCGGATCACACAACCGAAAACCATGCTATTTTCCCACTCGGAACACATAACCGAGGAAACTAAAATGATAAAACAGTTTGCTCCACTCGGGTCACACAACCAAGGAGAAAAGATGAAAGGTAATCGTATGCACCGACTCTGCCACACAGACAAAGGTAATAACTATGGACTCATGTCCATTACCCTAGTCCAGAACCACTGAAGGCCTGCTAGGTAATGACAAGTTCTATACAAAGTTACAACAATAACACTATTCACGGAGGCAACTGACTCTTTTATGAATTTCCACGACCGATGGAAAAGCACCCAAAACACGCACCTGCTTCTTTACGGATTACCACGACCGATGGACGAAGCATAACCAAATCACACACCTGCTTCTTTACGGATTGCCACGACCGATGGACGAAGCAAAACCAAATCACATTTACGGGGATTAACCCGAGGACCGTAGCGAACCCACTCTGCACATGTTTTTGGACTTCCACCAAGGAGCAATAGAAGCCTAACTCAACACACACTCACTGTTACGGTACATCTATGGATAACATTTAAAACCTAACCGCAGCTCAAACTATGAAAACCCATAAAACAGTTTATACAACACATGTATAAAAAGAGATTCAATCCATCAACATGGAGATCTAAAATCATTTCCAGCAAAACGTTTAAAAGGTAAGACTCAACCCCGCGGGTTAGCTCCAAACCTCCAAAAAGACGTTTTTTCACCATTTTCACAAAACACCTCATTTTCAACCCCCTTTTGAAAACTACGGATACCACGTACCCGAATCACGTAAACAACCGAGAAAAGGCGTAAAAACCCACATTTACCCAAAACCAAGGTTTACACATGAAAATCACATTTAATGCATTTATACCTCGTGAAAGAAAGTATAATTGCATACAACACCCTCATAACAGCAATAGGTTTAGAATCCTACCTCGGCGAGTCAAAACTCGAAGCCTCAAAAATTGAACCTCGACGAAGTAGAAATCTGTTCGGATATATGCGAAGCCCACGGCACCAACAGCAAGGATCCGCAGTCCGTTCGCAAAAAATCGAGCCCTGGGCCCTCAAAATCTAGAGAGAAGGTAGAGAAACGGGAGAGAGAAACTAGATCTGAAAAATCAAAAATATCCCAAAATAACTCCACGCCTGATATTTATAGATAAATGCCAAAAGCCTTCTATCCAGTCGACCGAACCCTTCAATCCAGTCGATCGAACTCAAATAGGAACCCTTCTATCTAGTCGACTGAACCAAGCTCATAGGAACCCTTCTATCCAGTCGACTGAACCAAGCTCTTCAATCGACCGAACTACTGGGCAGTGTGTTTCCGATGCTGAAACTGGTTTTTCAACCTAAAACCAAGCCAAACGTGCCTCTTTTGAACCCAAACACGTCCTAAAGATGTACCTTACACCTTGCGAAGGTTACTAGATAACTCGAACACTTAATCATTCCAAAATGAAACAGGTCGACGTCTCACACATAGACAATAAAACTGTAAAGCAGGTTATGCAATTACACACACATGTCTCAACCACAGGAGCCAAAAAGGTTTTTCTTCCAAAATCATAAGTTTTTCATCAGACTAACACGAGTCTCAAAAAGGTTTTATCTTGTAAAACTCCACATTTTTCATCCTTCAAACTATGCATATCATCCTAACAGATATCATGCCACAGTTAAGGGAAAGTTGTAAAAAATATAGTAAGCTCCACTCAAGCCACACAGCTGAGGAGAAAGATAAAATATAATCCTATGTACCGACTCTGCCATACAGATAAAGATAACAACTATAGACTCATGTCCATTATCCTAGTCTTGAACCATTTAAGGCCTGCTAGATAATGATAAGTTCTATATGGGGTCACAACAATAAAGCCACTCACGGGGCAACATACTTCTTTACAGATTTCCACGACCGTTGGACGAAGCTAACCAAACCACGTTTACGGGGATTAACCCGAGGGACCGTAGCGAACCCACTATGTGCACGTTTTTGGACTTCCACCACGGAGCCATAGAAGCCCAACTCAAAACCACACACTGTCATGGTACTTCTATGGAAACATTTAAAAACCCACCGTAGCTCAACTACGAAAATCCACAAAATAGTTTATACGCCACATGTACAAAAAGAAATCCAACCCATCAACATGGAGATCAACAACTATTTCCAACAAAATGTTTAAGAGTTGAACTTCAATCCCGCGGGTTAGCTCCAAACCTCCAAAAAGACATTTTTCACCATTTTTACCAAACACCTCATTTTCAAATCACCTTTTGAAAACTACGGATACTACATACCCGAATCACGTATACAACCAAGAAAAGGCTTAAAAACCCACTTTTACCCCAAAACTAAGATTTACACATGAAAATCACGTTTGTTGTATTTTTAACCCGATGAAAACACATATAATTACATATATCACCCTTATACAGCAGTAGGGTCAAGAATCCTACCTTGGAGAGTCAAGAACTCGACGTCTCAAAACTGAACGGTGTCAGAACGAGAATTCGACTGGATGGATGCGAAGCCCTCGGCCCCGATAGCAAGGATCCACAAAGGATTAAACACAAAACTAAGCCCTGGGCCCTCAAAACTAGAGAGAAGGCAGAGAAAGGGAAAACTTAACCTAGAAGAAAGGTTTTAATAAATATCTCCAGCCCCTAAGATATTTATAAACACGCTAAAAAGTTTCTGTTGAGTCGACCAAACCCCTGAGTTAAGTCGATCGAACCCAAAAATTTTGGTCCAGTCGACTGAGCTAAGCCCTCCAGTCGACTGAACTGCTGGGCAGTGTGTTTTTTACGCTAAAAAAGGTTTTTGGTGCAAACACAAGCCAAATAAGCCTCTAATAAACCCTGGAAAGCGTATAACACATTTATACATGCTGTTCTACAACTTTAAAGCATAACTCATGCATCGAGGCTATTCATATACTAAAAGAAACACGTCATGCACATAAATAACTCCAAAGAACAAGGTTCTGGGTCTCACAGATCATCTCTAGCAATGGTTTGGCCCTTGCCTCCTCTAACCCTAGGTGCCATGAGTGAGGGATTGAGAGGAAGAAATGTCGGAGATTGGTTGTGGGAAAGTAGAAGTTTGAGCAAGAGCCCTTTTCAACCCCAAAACTAGGTATTTTCGTGCCCTATGAGAGAGAAGCCAAGAGATGGAAATGAAATAACAGTGAATAAATGTAGTTCAGATTTTCTATTTTTTGAAATTCCCAAAGGTTCGGTTGACTGGACTGGTATGTTCGGTCGAATGAACTTAAGAAAAATGGTTCAGTCAACTGGAAAATGGGCCTCAATCGACTAGACAGAGCTTTTTCAGGATTTCTAGTTTTCAATAGATGCCTGATATAAAGGGAGCTCAAAAATTTAACGCAATGCTTAATAAACAATATTTTTATACAACTTCACAAGCATGCATAAGACCCAATTCTCGTCTAGTTATAATGAATCGATCCTCATTAAGGGGTTTAGTAAAAATATTCGCCCATTGTTCACTAGTGTTCACAATTCTAAAAATATATGACCTTTTTGTACATGATCACGAAGGAAATTGTGTCTTACTTCAATATGTTTTGTTAGTGAATGCAAGATAGGATTTTTAGAAATATTTATCGCACTTGTATTATCACATTTAATCGGCACAACATCGTATTTTAATTTAAAATCATTGAGTTGTTGTTTCACGTATAAAATTTGTGCACAACTACCCGCAGCCACATATTCAGCTTCAGCGGTAGATAAAACTACAGAATTTTGTTTCTTTGAAAATCAAGAGATAAGTGATTTTTCTAAAAAATGACATGTGCCACTAGTGCTTTTGCGGTAATTATGCAACCAGCAAAGTCCACATCATAATAACAAATCATTTCAAAAAATGTGAACTTAGGATACCATAAGCCTATATCTATTGTGCCAACTAGATATCTTAGGATTCTTTTTACGGCAATTAAGTGTGATTCTTTAGGACATGCTTGATAATGTGCACACATACATATGCTAAACATTATGTCAGGCCTATTTGCAGTTAAATAAAGTAAACTACCAGTCATACCTTGGTAGAGTTTAGTGTCCACCGGTTTTCTTTTCTCTTCTTTGTCAAGTTTAGTTAATGGACTTATTGGAGTTCCCAAAACTTTACCATCTTCCATCTTGAAACGCTTGAGCAACTCGCGTATGTACTTCGATTGGTTTATGAAAGTTCCATTCTTTGCTTCCTTGATTTGGAGTCTAAGAAAGAACATGAGTTCTCCCATATGCTCATCTCAAACTCCTTTTGCATGCATACAGAAAATTTCGTATATAAATTCTCATTAGTAGTACCAAATATGATATCATCTATGTATATTTTCACAATAAGCATGTCTTCATTATTTGTTTTGATAAATAAAGTTGTGTCAATTTTTCCTCTTGTAAATTTATTTTCCAACAAGAAATTACTTATTTTTTCATACCAAGCTCGAGAACCTTGTTTTAAACCATACAATGCTTTTGTTAATTTAAATACATGATTTGGATAATTATAATCTTCAAATCAGGTGGTTGTTCAACATACACTTCCTTATTTATAAAACCATTTATGAAAGCACTTTTTACATCTATTCGAAAGAGTTCAAAATTCTTATATGATACGTATGCTAATAACATGTGAATGGCTTCCATCATAGCTACAGGTGCATATATTTCTTCAAAATCAGTTCCTTCTTCTTGATTATAGCCTTGTGCAACTAACCTGGCCTTGTTTCGGACAACAATACCATTTTCATCCTTTTTATTTCTAAAGACCCACTTAGTTCCAATTGTTGTATTATCTTTAGGCCTAGGAACTAAATTCTAAACTTCATTTCTTTTAAACTGATTTAATTCTTCTTACATGGCTATTATCCAAGATTCGTCTTCTAATACTTCATTTATATTTTTAGGTTCTTCTTGGGAAAGGAATGCCAGATGATCACAAATATTTTTCAATGAAGATCGAGTACTTACACCTCATGAAGGTTCACCTATGATTTGATCCATATGGCGATCCTTCACTATTTTCCATTCTTTTGGTAGGTCTATGTGTTCATCATCAACCTTGATGCTTTTACCTTTGTCCTCCTCAATTTACATTTCTTCCATTCCTTTATTAATGTCTAAATCATCATCTACAGGAATCTTAGAAGAGAAAGGGTTAGCTTCATCAAAAGTTATATGAATGGACTCAACTAATGTCATAGTTCTCTTATTATATACACTATAAGCCTTACTATTTGTAGCATACCCAAGGAATATTCCTTCATCAGATTTAGATTCAAATTTTTTTAATTCATCTTTGTCTTTTAAAATGAAACATTTACATCAAAAAACATGAAAATAGGAAATGTTGGGCTTTCTACCATTCCATAGCTCATAAGGAGTTTTGTTTAAGTGATATCTTATAAAAACTTAGTTCATTACATAGCAAACAGTATTAACTGCCTCAGCCCAAAAATATTTAGGAATTTTGTGTTCATTTAACATAGTGCGTGCCATTTCTTGTAAAGATCTATTTTTTTCTCTCTACAACCTCATTTTATTGAAGAGTTTGAGGTAAAAAAAAATTATGTGAAATTCCGTTTTGGTCACAAAAATTTTCAACATCTTTGTTTTTAAATGCTTCTCCTTTATCACTACGAATGTGTAGAATAGAATAGCCCTTTTTATTTTGAATTTTCTTACGAAGTTTAGCCAACACATGACATACTTCACCTTTTGTTGCATGAAATAAAATTCATGTATATCGTGAAAAATTGTCAACAATAACAAAACATTATACTTTTCCTCTAAGACTTTGGGATTTCATAAGGCTAAACAAATCTAGATGAAGTAATTGTAGATGCCTATTTGTAGAAATTTTTTGTTTCTTTTTTGAACTCATTTTTTCCTGCTTATCAAATTGGCAAGCATCACAAATTTTTTCTTTAATAAATTTAATCTTAGGCAAGCCTTTGACCAAATCTTTCTTCACAAGTTTGGATAGGAGATCCATGCTAGCATGACCTAGCTTCCTATGCCATAACCAACTCGTTTCATTTACAGTAGAAAAGCATTGAACCTTTTGTGAATTTAGATTTTCAAAATCAATAGTGTAAACATTTTCAAATCTCTTTGCAATAAATAAAACTTTATTACTTTCTTTATTTTTAACAATACACATGTCATGTAAAAATTGTACACTATAACCTTTATCGCATAATTGACTAATACTAAGGAGATTATGTTTAAGATCATATACAAGAAGTACGTTATCAATAGATAGGGAAGATTCCCTACCAACCTTACCTATACCAATTATTTTACCTTTCCTGTTGTCTCCAAATGTCATATAACCTCCATCTTTAGGTGTTAAGATTAGGAATTTTGACTTGTCGCCCGTCATATGTCTTGAGCATCCACTATCTAAGTACCATATTTCTTTTGAGGATGAAGAGGATCTCAAGCATACCTACAAAACAGATTAAGTGATTTTCTTTGGTACCCAAATCTTTTTGGGTCCTATAAGATTAGGGTTTTTACTCTCCAAAGCATTTTTAATACACCATTGTTTCTTTTTAGTGAACAATCAAATTTAATGTGCCATTTGTTCTTGCATTGAAATCACGTTACATTTTCATAGATATTCTTTGAATATGAGTTTGAGAAGTTCTTTGATTGTTTTACAAAGTAATTTTTAGATTTAAGTTTTACTTCTCTATTATAACCTATTCCTTCTTTATTTAATGATCTCCTTTGTGCTCCCAAAAGCTTTTCAAAATTTTCTTTTCCATTTGTAAATTTATAAATAATTTTTGAATAATCTTCTACTTTTCTTTTTAATTCACAAGAGATATCATTCTCAATATTTTTACCTTTTAAGTTTGTGAGTTGTTTCCTTAACATCTCATTTTCTTTTGTTAGATTAGAAATTTCATTTTCCGAAATTTTTGTTAATTTATCAAATTTAACTTTTAAAATGAGTTTTTCTTTTTCCAATGTTTCAACTTGTAAACCATGCTCTTTAGACATGCTTTCTTTTTCATTTTTATCATTTTCATTTAAAGCCTTTAACTCCTCAATTTCTTTAGAAAACAGTTTATTTTCATTTTTCAATTTTACAATTTTATTTTCCAATTTTAAAAGACTCTTATGTAGATTAAATAGTTCATTTTAAGTTCTTCGTATGACGGTATAGAATAAGAAGAGCTAGAATAATTACATGAATATGAGTGGGAGCTTACCTCTTCATCTATACTTGCCATCAAGCAAAAGTTGGCCATTTTTTCGTCGCTTGAGCTAGTGCTTGACTCGTTTGAATCTGAGTCATCTCACGTGGTTGCTTTCATAGCTTTCTTTTTCTTCTTTGAGTCCTTTTTGAATGAAAGACATTCCCACCTGATGTGCCCAGTCTTGTTGCAATTGTAGCAAGTAGGTGGTTTTTTCTTGAGGTCTCATTTTCTTGAGTCTTCTTTGTCAAATTTTGTGCCTCAAAATCTTCTTGAGAACTTTTTGTCTCTTTTGAGGAACTTCCCAAATCTTCTCGTGATGTGGGAAATGTCGTCATCATTGATATCCCCGTCTTCATCACTGGAGCTTTCTTTTGAAACCTTGAAGGCAATGGACTTTTTAGCCTTGCTTTGTTCGTTGACTCTTTCATTGATTTTGAGCTCGTATGTTAATAGTGAGCCAATTAGTTCATCCAAGGTCATCACCCTTTCTTGCCTCGGATATGACTGTAGCCTTAGCTTCCCATATAGGTGACAAAACTTTGAGTACTTTTCTTAAAAGCTCATAAAACTGGTAAGTTTTTCCAAGTGCATTAAAAGAATTTATAATTTGAGTAAAGCGAGTGTATATGCTAGATATAGTTTCTTCTTCATGCATCTTAAAGCTTTCATACTCACTAATTAATCTATCTATTGTAGAGTCTTTAACATCTTGTGTGCCTTCATAAGTTATTTCTAATTTTTTTCATATTTCTTTTGCACTTTTGCAAGTCATTATTCGATTATATTCATTAGCATCTAAATCACAATATAACGCATTCATAGCACTAGAGTTTATTTGCAATAGCTTCATATCATTTTCATTCGTTTCTTCTTCTAATTTAGGAACCTCTTTACCTTCTATAGTTTTAGTGGAAGTGAAGCTACCTTACACGATTACCTTCGAAGCCCTTCAATCCATGCTTTAAATGAATATTCCCATTTTTTGTTTCCAAAAGGTGTAATTGACGCCACAAAAGATTAGAGGCCGTGTGGATAACTGATTTTCTCCAAAAGGGGATACACCAGTACCTGCCATAGATCTTTTTTACAGAAATTTATTAAGAATAATGTGTTAGGCTCTGATACAAATTGATAGTATGTGTGAGATCCGAAGAGGGGGGTGAAATGGGTATTTAAAAAAATTTAGATCAAATAGTCAAATACAAGTGTATGATTTTTACTTTATAAAAATATTACTTATCTAAATCACAAGTAAATTTGTATTGAACTTATAAACAAAACTTTTGTTGAAAAATTTAAGTACAAGTGTAGATTTTAATATAAAATTTCTTGTTAATCAAATACAATACTCTACTTGTTTTTCACAATTTAAGTTGTGACAATCCAGTATGCATTTATTTTATTTATTGGTCTTTGCTTTCGGTTAAATATTAGAGTATGAATTTTAATGATATGGAGGTCCGTGAGCCTCCCAAAAACCCACCTTTCTATAATTCTCTTCCCTTCCTTCTCTCTCTCTCTCTCTCTCTCTCTTCTCTTGAGAGAAAACTCACCTAAATCCTCAAAACCCTAACTCTCCACCACTTATATTGGAGATGAAGGCATGATTAAGAGAGATCAAGGGAAAAATACCAAGTTTTGGAGCAAGGAGAGTGAAGATAAAGCCTTGAGAAATTAAGAAAAACCAACATCCAAACCCTAGGAGGGAGATTTGAAGAAATCACAAGCTTTCGAGCAAATTCGAGGTGCGATTTAGATTATTTGACATGTCTTGCATAGATTTGAGTTGATATTTTGTATGTATGAGTAAAAATTAGGTCAATTGCATGCTTAATTATCATAATGGTAAGATTGTGTGTGGGTTGGGTTGGTTTTTACAAGAATTGAGGTTTTTGGGAAGTGATTACCCATGAAATTGATGATTTGAGATATCAAAAAGGAGTTTTGAGGCTTAAATCTAGTGTTTTTGGTTTAGAATTAAAGATTTGAGGCATCTTTGATAAGGGTTACATGTTTAGAGGTTTGAAGCTCAAAACAGGGGCAAATATGGGTTTGGCTCGGGTTCCAGCGCACTCGAGCAGAGCCCTGTCCGCTCGAGCGCTCACATGGTAGAGAGTTGGGCGCTCGAGCGCCGGACGTCCGCTCTAGCGGATTGACTGCGCAAGGTCAACTTTGTTTGATCATATCTCCTTCATCTAGACTCTGAATTGGGTTGTTCTTGTACTCAAATCGAAGCCCCGAAAGTCCTCTTTCCAACAAGACTACCCTCATAAGAAAATTATTTTTGTAGAAAAAAGTTATGATTAAATTAGTGAGGGTATGTCAAAATTTCAAAACTAATTTTCACCAGTTTTTAGTCGAATGTTTTGGAAAAACATGTGTTTCATCAATATTGGCCCTTTTTACTAAATTCCTAGCCCCTTGAGCCTATGGCACACCTATACATATAGTTAGATTGAGTTGGGATGCATGCAGTATGTGAGACCCTGACCCAGTTTATTTTGAGAAAATTCCAGTTAGAATTTCAGTTGATTGAAGGGGTGAGTTCATGCGACTGAGTGGGGTTTTTGGTGGTTCAGTCGACTGACCAGGAGGGTCCAGTCGATTGGACTTGAGGCGGTGCGAGGTTTTGGTTTTCCAGAAGGTTTTTCAGTCGACTGGTTTGGGGGTCCAGTCGACTGACCTATGTGATGTGGCATTTTTCTATAAATATCAAGTCTTGAAAGATATTTTTAGATATTTTTGATTTCAAATTTGATTTCTCTCTCCCGAAACCTCTGCCTTCTCTCTAGATTTTGATGGGCCCGAGGCTCAAATTTCAGTAATTAGACAGCGGATCCTTGCTATTGGTGCTGGGGGCTTCGCATATATCCAGACAGAATTCTATTTCGTCGAGGTTTGATTTTTTAGGCGTCGGGTTTTGACCCAATGAGGTAGGATTCTAGACCCTACTGCTGTATAAGGGTGTTGTATGTAATTATATGTGTTTTTACCGGGTAAAAAATACATAAAATTTCATATATATGTTTAAACCTTAGTTTTTTAGGTAAAAAGAATATTTTTTGCTTTCTTGGTTCATTACATTATATGACTTGTGGTTTGATGGTTTTCAAAGAGTTTTCTTGAAAACGGTGGAAGATGGTGGTTTTCGTTAGAAAACGATGGTTTTGATTGAAATCTCAACATTTTATGTTTTGGAGGTTTGGAGCTCGCCTTGGAGGTTGAGTCTTAGGCTTTGAAACGTTTTGTTGAAAATGGGAAAAAATATTTTAAAAATATTTTGTTGATCTCCATGTTGATGGATAGATCTATATACATGTATAATGTATATTTGTGAAAAGATTTTTGTAGTTGATGCTACAGTTCGATTTTTAAAAGAATATCTAGATGTACCGAGATGACGTGTGTTTGGCACGAGTTGCCCTCGGTGTAAGTTCAAAAACGTGCGCAGCATAGATACTCAGTTCCTTCGCGTTAGTCCCCGTAAATTGAGGCGGTTGGGTGCTTAGTTTCCTCGGGTGGTCGCCCATAAATTAAGTGGTTTGTCATGGTGCTCCGTATAGAACTTGTCATTACCTAGCAGGCCTTAAGTTGTTCAGGACTAGGGCGATGGACAGGAGTCTATAGTTGTTACCTCTATCCCCTTGTGAAGGATTCGGTACATAGGATCATATTCTTCTTCTTTTTCTACAATGGTACATTCCGTGAGGGAACGATGTTTTGATTATTATTTTTCTTTAACTGTAAAATTTGGTTTTACTTTGTTTAAATGCTTGGTTGTGAAGGAAAAACTATTTTGGGAGTCTGATGGGGTTTTATGATGTAAAGCCTTTTGGCTTTGTGGTTGAGTTAGCTCTCACTATATGATATGCATAGTTTTGAGGATAAAAATGTGGGTTTTATAAAATAAGACCGTTTTGAGACTCATGATGGCCTGATGGATGAAAAACCATTTTGGGTTTCGTGGTCGAGTTCGCTCCCACTATATGATTGCATATTTCCTATTTTACAGCTTTATTGTTTGTTTCTATTGGGCTTCAGCTCACGGTGTGGGATTTTACTGTAAAATCTTTTTCAGGTAAGCGTAGTCCTGTAGGTTGACCCGGTGGAGCCCGGAGGTGGCTGATGACAAGACTACTATTTTGTCTTGATAGGTAGCCTATACCTGTTGTAAATGTCTCATGTTTATTTGTAACATGTTGTAAATCGTAGACTATGATTATGGATATATGCATGTTTTAATGCTTTCGAGAGAACCTTGGGTTGGTTGTTATTTTTGGTAGTTTCATACTACATTTTTCGTTGTTGGGATCAACGGTTAACAAACAGGATTTTCAAATAGTTTTTGCTTCACATAAACTTTGGTGCTTCGAGGTAGATTTTCTTAGGCTTAGCTTGTGGGGCTGTAACAGTAGTCTTTTGGCTACTCTCTTAAATCAATAAACCCATGGTAGTACGGTTTTTTTTTAAGGTTTAGGCCTTATTTGGTCTTCTAGTTTTAAATCCCTTTTGTTTGGGCAGTTTGGTGGTTGTTCGGTGGCTTTTCGCGTGACCCAGAGTTTAGGGCGTGATAACTTGGTATTAGAGCTCTGGGTTCGAATACCTCAGAGCTGTGGGAAGAGAGTGTGTTACTTTGTGAGGATGTGTGTGTGCTTGGTTGCCTGTGTTTGGAATATGAGCATGTTGATGGCGTGTATATGTGAGCATGGAGGTTGGACCTTAGGATTGATTAGTCTTGCCTTTGGGCGTTTGGATTAACAGACTTGGGAGCCAAGTTAGAACTGCGTTTCATGGACGTGATTTCTAGTAGGAAATCTAAGTAGGTTATCCAAAGTGATGCGTCATTCTTGTCAGTTCTCCTCGGTATCGGTGTTATATCCGCATGATCATTGTGACTATGTGCTAGCATGATTATGTGGTATGTTGTAGAAATAACATGATAGATCGTCCTTAGGTTCTCGTGTTTCGTGTTTTCATTCTATATAACCTATACACCCTTAGAGGTGACGAGACCGTGGTTTGACTCGTGGATGGGTGACTCAGTTGTTATCAGTTGTAGAGGTACGATTATGGGTTGAGCGTTGATCGCTTGGTATGTTGTGGAACTCATCAGTGAGTTAGGTTCAGCCGTGTGAGGTTGGCCTCGATTCGCAGACCGTTGAGTGTTTGAGCAGAGTTTTGTTCATGTGTGGTCGAAGCATGGTTGATGGCTTTGGCTTGGGTAACTGGCTTCTCTGGAGAGTAAGTTATCGAAAGTGGTGGTGGTGTTAAGGATAGCCTTGCGAGTAGGGGCGATGGGGTGTTGGAAACCCTAGATCTTAATTGTTATGTTTGGATTGTGATAGTGATTATTCCTTTTGAATTTTTGATGTATGTGGTTTTGGCTATGTGATGGTTAGGTACATCTTGAGCCATGCTATGTCACGAGCCGTGTACTCAGGATGGGGTATAAACAGAAACATAGTGGATGGGAGCGTAGTAATCCTTGGCCAGGTGTATGTTGAGATAGCAGAACGTGTGGTTCTAGAGATATTTCTTGGTAGTCAGGATATCAATGGTGGTCAGCAGGATGCTGTTGGTAGTCTGGGTAGTTTGATGACCTTAGACGTTGTGTACCTTTTGAGGTTTGAAAATTGAGTTCCAAATGCGTGAGCTCAAGGATATGAGAATGAGTATGAGTTACAATTATGCTGGAAAGAGCATGGGTTACGGCTGTATGGGAATGTGTAAGGGTTCCTGCGACAAGTATCGATTCTGTGAGATTCCTACGGGAATGCAGGTCTGTGGTTTGGTTGATATCCTAGTGATTAGGAGATCATGTTCGGGAACCGTGCGAGCTTCGTGTGGTTAGCTTAGTATTGAGATGACGTATCCTGGGTATGATATGTCTAGAGGTTGTTTGTGTTCCACCTTAGGTTCAGAGATGGGTATGTTGTTTGCCTATGGGAACGAAATGTGGAGTAATAAGGTTTAGGTGTGTACCGTGTGGTTTGGTTAGCCTGGGGTGATAGGTGAGAAATCGTAGGGCACGATGCCTATAACCGATGTGTGCTTTGAGAGAAGAAGTGCGAAAGGTGTCTGCATGGTTGTGGGAGTTATTAGTAACTCTGGATGAAAGGTCTCAGAATTGAGTTCCCTTTTGTTTGATGCTGTGCCTCGGACAGTGAGCTCGAGGCTGTGACGTGATTGTGGTTTGCCTAGTAGGAGTTAGGTGAGTAAGCGTAACCTTGTGGAGTGAGGTCTTGCATGCAATGGTATGTGTTGTACCAAGTATTTAGATGGCTGGTGTTCACATGTGTGAATGAGGTCTAAGAGAGCCTGGTGTAGTGGATGATCTGAGTATCGTGATCGTGGTTGACAGCAGCTGTGTAACTATAGTCGGTGTGGCCTCTAGATAGGACTTATAGAGTTCTTAGAGGCTAAGTGTTGAGGAGTACTCCCAGTACGCTAAGGTTGGATCATGGTTTATTGTTGGACCTTTTCTTTCCTTTGGATGGAAGGAGAGAGAGAGTTTTCTTGTAGACGATTGTCTTGTAGACAATTATCTGGTGTGAGTTATTTCATCTCTATTGGATGGAGATGCCAGGTTCTTGATTGGTTCAGATTTGGTTGTGTTCTGAGACCGTGGAATCTCAGTGGGTTTGTGCCCGTGTGTGACCCTTGGAGTTGTGACTCAGGGACTTGTGTCACTGTGATTGGGTGATTATCATACGAAATCTTCGTGGCTTCGATGCGTGGTGTGAGACGCTCTGCATCTGAACGTCTCTGTGTGTGACCTAGGATCCAATTGCTCCTGCGGTTGGGAACCAAAAAGAATTGCATGATGGGGTTGGTATTCTCCTGCGGTGGAAGACTGTAAAGGAGTACGTGTGAGTGTGGTAAACATGATAGGTCATGGTAACCTAATCAGTATGGCTTGTTTGTATGATAGTTGAACCATATGCATTGTGTCCCATATGTTGTTGTTCTTGATAGACCACGAAGTTGGTGTTGAGATGTAGAGTTCTTTGCAGTGATCAATTGAGGATCGTTGACCGTTGTATGCATATGGTTATGCTTCTAGCTCATGGCAGAGCGGGAATATTGTCAGAGCAGTGCGGCTATGATAGGTATATGGTGGGTTTCTAGAAGACTTTTGTGAGTCTCGCTTGGGTTCTGGTTGGAGCTTTGAGCTGCTCCGAGTTCTTAGAGTTCTTGGAGTCGAAGAGTGGTGGTCGACTGTGGTAAGTGTTGTGCTTTGGCATAACTGTTGTTTGTGTGGATGGTTATCCTGAGACTATGATAAAGTATGAATCAAGAAGGATATGATGTTTGGGAAGCCTTGGTTGGCATGGCCTGTTTGGACCGACGCAACTGCTTGATATGGAACGAAAAGGCCGTGATGAGTTTAGTGAGGAAATTGCTAAGTGTAAGAATTAAGTTTTGATTGGTGTCTTGGGTTTGACTATTCTGCTAGTATGGATTTAAGGAATTGATGTATGTGTTCTGCATTGGAGTTGATGCTATATGTCAGTCGACCTGTTCGCTTTGCCGGATCACAAGGATCATGTTTGATTGTCAGACGACGAAGATCGTGTTTGATTTAAGGTTGATCTATAGCCTTGGTATTAGTGATCTGATGGAAAGACGTTGAGTTGTGCAGTAATGTGCAGTAACGTGCTGTTGCACGAGAGTTATGATTTGGTTGATATAGGTTGTTGGATACCTATGAGATGTTCTGTCTACGTGACGTGTTTGGTCGAGTGACTCGCTGGAGTCAGGTGACTTTGTGGCTGTGTTGCCAGATTAGTTTTCGATTGTGTGAAACCTTATCCCAGACAATGGTGTGTCACCTGATGTTTCTCCTGCGTGAGAATTAGGGTTTGTGATAGAAATTAGAGTAGAGGATGAAGATCGGAGGGTTTGCTGAGATATATTCTTTGGTATTCCAGGTGTGTTACATAAGCTTCTCTCTAGTGAGCTTCCCTCTAGAGTCGAGTGTTGTGTTGTTGGTCGTGGATCGACAGCATGCCAGCTTCAGTGGTGTTAATGTTGGCATCTGTAGGGTGATGATGTGGTATCAAAGTCGGTAGTCATCTGGTGACCGTCAGGATTTTAGTAAAGTTTGTGTGCGGGGTGTGTGACTTCACGTGATCGATGTCGGAGTTCGACGTCATGTGTTTGGACTTGTGGAGATAGTCCTTAGTGGGTAATGTGAGGTGTGATTGAGCTAATATGTGGCAATGAGGATGATGGTGAAGTCTCTGTGTTCGTGCATAGAGCATGTTTGAGATCAGGTACCATGGTGAATTGGTCTCTTGCCTTGCGTTTGTTGTTGGAGTGGTTATGTTGGCGCAAGTTCTGTGTTGGGGTTTGGTAGCATGAGTTGGATCTTAATCCGGTGTTTTATGGATGTTTACTAGATGATAGTTATGTTAGTGGAACTTGCACATGTGAACAGTCTATATGGAGATTGATTCCTTACGGATGTGTATTCTTGGTATCAGTTATGTGATAGCTCTAATTTTGGGGTTTCAATTGTTGAGGCATGTCTGCTGTTGTACAGTGTTGCCGGGGCATTTCTGCCGTTGTACAGTGTTGTGGAGCTTGCATCAGAGGTTGCTAATGATTAATGGGCTGTGTTTGGCTTGCGAAGCAGTGTTGAATTTTGAGGACAAAATTCCTTTAAGGGGGGAAGAATTTTGAGACGCTGACCTTGTTTATTTTGAGAAAATTCCAGTGAGAATTTCAGTTGACTGAAGAGGTGAGTTCAGTCGACTGAATGGGGGTTTTTGGTGGTTCAGTCGACTGACCAGGAGGGTCCAGTCGACTGGACTTGAGGCGGTGCGAGGTTTTGGTTTTCCAGAAGGTTTTTCAGTCGACTAGATTGGGTGTCCAGACGACTGACCTGTGTGATGTGGCATTTTTCTATAAATATCAAGCCTTGGAAGATATTTTTGGATATTTTTTATTTCAGATCTGGTTTCTCTCTCCCAAAACATCTACCTTCTCTCTAGATTTTGATGGGCCCGGGGCTCAATTTTCAGCGATTAGACAGCGAATCCTTGCTATTGTGTTGGAGGCTTCGCATATATCCGAACAGAATTCTATTTCATCGAGGTTTAATTTTTGAGGCGTCAGATTTTGACCCAACGAGGTAGGATTCTAGACCCTACTGCTGTATAAGGGTGTTGTATGTAATTATGTGTTTTCACCGGGTAAAAAATACATGAAACGTCATATATATGTTTAAACCTTGGTTTTTTGGGTAAAAAGCATGTTTTCCGCTTTTCATGGTTCATTATATTATATGACTTGTGGTTTGATGGTTTTCAAAGGGTTTTCTTGAAAACGGTGAAAGACGGTGGTTTTTGTTGGAAAACGATGGTTTTGATTGAAACCTCAACATTTTATGTTTTGGAGGTTTGGAGCTCGCCTTCGAGGTTAAGTCTCAGGTTTTGAAATGTTTTGTTGAAAACGGGGAAAAATATTTTTAAAATGTTTTGTTGATCTCCATGTTGATGGATGGATCTATTTTTGTAGTTGATGCAACAGTTCGGTTTTTAGAAGATTATCTAGATGTATCGGGATGACGTGTATTTGGCACGAGTTGCCCTCGGTGTAAGTCCAAAAACGTGCACATCGTAGATAATTAGATCGTTCGGGTTAGTCCTCGTAAATTAAGGCGGTTGGGTGCTTAGTTCCCTCGGGTGGTTGCCCGTAAATTAAGTGGTTCATCGTGGTGCTCCGTATAGAACTTGTCATTACCTAGCAGGCCTTAAGTGGTTTAGGACTAGGGTAATGGGCAGGAGTCTATAGTTGTTACCTCTATCCCCTTGTGATGGAGTCGATACATAGGATCATATTCTTCTTCTTTTTTCACGATGGTACATTCCGTGAGGGTATGATGTTTTTATTACTGATTACCTTTAACTGTAAAATGTGGTTTTGCATTGTTTAAATACTTGGTTGTGAAGGAAAAACTATTTTGGGGGTCTGATGGGAAACTTGGGATTTTATGATGTAAAACCTTTTGACTATGTGGTTGAGTTAGCTCCCATTATATGATATGCATGGTTTTGAGGATAAAAATGTGGGTTTTATGAAATAAAACTGTTTTGAGACTCGTGATGGTCTGATGGATGGAAAACCATTTTGGGTTTCGTGGTCGAGTTCGCTCCCACTATATGATTGCATATTTCCTGCTTTATAGCTTTATTGTCTGTTTATATTGGGTTTCAGCTCATGGTGAGGGATTTTGTTGTAAAATATTTTTCAGGTAAGCGTGGTCCTGTAGGTTGACCCGGTGGAGTCTAGAGGTGGCTGATGACAAGACTTCTATTTTGTCTTGATAGGTAGCCTATACCTGTTGTATATGTCTCATGTTTATTTTTAACATGTTGTAAATCGTATACTATGATTATGGATGTATGCATGTTTTAATACTTTCGAGAGAACCTTGGGTTAGTTGTTATTTTTCGTAGTTTCGTACTACATTTTTCGTTATTGGGATCAACGGTTGGCAAACGGGATTTTCAAATGGTTTTTGCTTCACATCAACTTTTGTGCTTCGAGGTAAATTTTGGGAACGGCCTTAGCTTCTTTTAAAACGAAAAGATTTTCTTATCCGAAACTCATATTTTTTTTTTAGGCTTAGCTTGTGGGGATATAACTATAGTCTTTTGGCTACTCTCTTAAATCAATAAACCCTCGGTAGTATGTTTTTTTTTACAAAGGTTTTGGCCTTGTTTGGTCTTCAAGTTTTAAATCCCTTTTGTTTGGGTGGATTGGTGGTTGTTCGGTGGCTTTTTACTTGACCCGGAGTTTGGGAAGTGACACTGTGGACCCGTTGGTTGGATTTTCTTTAATAGTAAAAGTGGGTTTCAAATTGATATATGTATATGGTGGGTGTGAACCTTCAATGATGTGATCCTCTTGATATCAAACTTGTGTTATGGATATTTGGTAACATTGTGATCTATGTGACATTGGTAACACTGTGATTTATGAGAAATTGTATAATAAAAGTTGTGAAATGAGATAATGTATATAATGAAAGTTGTGATGGTAACCTTGGGTTTGAAATCATAATGGGGTATTATGGTAATGAGTGGGAGATAAACCATTTGTGGGTTTGACTCATGGGTTAGGAAAATAAATCTAACCTAAAATGAACCATACGGATTAATGTGGAATAAGTTGGGCTAGCTGCTCCGTGGTGAAAGACCGAAAACTTGCGCAAGATGGGGACCACATGCCCACGGGTTAGTCCCTGAAATGTGGTTTGTGTCGTGGTAAACTAAATCTATCTATTACCCAATGGCTTCGCGTAGCCTATTGGGATTAATAGGAAGGGATTTCTATAAGCTACACCCGACATCGGTTCATTAGAGGTGATACGATTTTGTGAAAACTGAGAATGAAAAATAAAAGATTAATGAATGGCAAAGAAATGGATAAATGGAGACAAATCTGGGTGTGCGTGAGTATGTGTGTGTAAAAAGAAATAATTTGGTGAAAATGTGCATTTTCATTTGGTTACAACCATCACACCTCACAAATCATGCATTAGATATAAGTTAATCTTTTATCCTACGAGCTTCGGCTCATGTATATATGTTAAACACATTTTAGGTTCCAACGAGCGGGGTGATAGCAAGGTTATGGATGCTTTGGGAAAGAAGAAAGAGTGGGAGTTATGATTTCTCTATTTCTTCATTTTTGTTGTACATAAGACAATGGAAGTAATGTAATGAAAGTGATAATTAATGTTGAATGTTTTGTTATCTCAAATTTTTGTGGTAGACTTGGGAATGTAAATTTTGGACTTAGATCTTTTGTTAAATCCTTTGAATGGTATATATAATAACTTCTTATGCCTTGAGGTCTTACCTGTGGATAGAGTTATGTATTGTATGTTTTGGGTTTAACCTACAGACTCAAATTTGGGTCATGACAGAAATGGTATCAGAGTTCTAGGTTTGGATACCTAGGAGCCGTGGGAAGTGAGGACGACCTTTGCATGAGAATTGTTTGATAATAATTAGGCACCACAACACATCATGGTTTGTGTGCTTGCATGTGATTGTGGTTGTGTTGTTTTACGCGTGCTATGTGTTTATATAAGCATGGAGGTTGAGTCTTAGGGTGATGTTGCTTGCCAATTTGTATCCAATCAACTACTTTGGGGTTCAAAATAGAAAACCGTTTGGCCGACGTTCTTTCTATGAGAAATTTGAACTAGTTATCTGAATTATCGTGTTACTTTGAGACTTTCCCTCAGTATGTGTTTATGTGTTAGTGTGATTAAGTTTGAGTAGGGTTAGACCTATTTACGCTTAAAATTGAATCTATTCAGGGAGGGAGTGTCGATTTGTTTACAAATTATGTATTGACGATCGTTTTCTTTTCGTATAGTGATGCCTCCTAGACAAGAAAGAGGTAGAGGTCACAGTCGCGGCCGTGGGCACGGGAGAGCGCCAGTTCCTGAAGAAGGGGATATCAACGCCTCGCAGGAACCGATTGAGGGTATAGAAGTAAATCAACAGATACTGAATGCATTGAGGAATTTAGTAGGGGCTAGGGCTAACCAAGGGGGAGCACTAGATATAGACGGAAGGGCTGCAATGATGATGAGAGAGTTTTAATGCTTGAACCCTTCTACTTACGCTGGGGAACTTGACCCTAGAATGGCGACGGAATGGTTAAAGGTAGTTACCCGGATCTTGGATACTTTGCAAATAGGGGAAGATGAACTTAGGGTTGGTTTCGCTACTTTTCAATTCCAAGAAGAGGCAAATGACTGGTGGGAGTTTGCTAAGACGACAACGGACGGTACATGGGCAGCATTTATAGCGGTGTTCTTAGAAAAATATTTTCCCGAGTCTATTCAAGATACGTATAAAGAGGAATTCCTATCGTTGGTACAAGGAAATCTGTCAGTTTTGCAATATGAATCAAAGTTCACAAGCTTGTCAAAGTTCGCGCCAGAAATGGTGTCAATGGAGGAATTGAAGGCCAAGAGGTTCGAAAGGGGTTTACGACCCGCTATCCGAGAGAAAGTGGTGGGGTTTTGATTAAGGGTTTTCTCAGAGGTAGTTGAGATAGCCATGGTAATAGAAAGTGCTATGGCAAACAATCGCAGAATCATGGAGAAGAGGCAGCTAACGGTGGCTAGAACAACACAGTGATAAGAGGTACTTTGTTAGTTTTCAATTCTTGGGCTCATGTGTTATTTGATACTGGTGCATCACGTTCATTTATCTCTTCTTCATTCGTGTCTGCTTTGGGTTTACCTGTTGAGATGTCAGACGTTGTTGTAAATATCGAAACACCCATTGGTGACAATACAATGTTGAGATATGTATGTAGAGGGTGAAAAATAGTAATAGTCGATCGCCATGTGGTATTTGACTTTATTGTGTTGAAGATGTTGGGGTTTGACATTATTTTTGGAATGGACTGGTTAATTACATTTTGTGCGTTTATTGACTGTGATCGGCGAAGGATTTTCTTGTACACTCCAGAAGGGGATTCTTTCTTTTACATAGTGGATAAAGATGATAAGATGACACCTCGACCCGGTGACGTGAACCAATTAACCAATGTGCATACGATTCTTTCCACCCTTTTGATTAAGGATGATCCTTCTATACGAGGAGAGCTTCCACCAGTAGTGAGTGAGTTTTGTGACGTGTTTTCAAAAGAATTGTTCGAACTACTGCCACATAGAGAAGTTGAATTTTCTATTGAGCTTATCCCAGGGACTGTTCCTATATTGGTGCCATCCTATCGTTTCGCTCCAGCAGAGTTGAGAGAACTAAAGATTCAGTTACAAAACTTGTTGGATAAGGGCTTTATTCGCCCTAGTGTCTCGCCATGGGGAGCACTGGCATTGTTTGCTAAAATGAAAGACGGTTCATTGCGATTATGTATCGATTATCGAAAATTGAATCAAGTGACGGTGAAGAATAGATATCCAATGCCCAGAATCGATGATCCATCTGATCAATTGAAAGGTTCTGTGTGTTTTTCAAAGATTGATATGAGATCAGGTTATTATCAACTAAGGGTCTGGGAGGATGATATACCCAAGACCTCATTTCGTACCCCGTTACAGACACTATAAATTTTTTGTGATGCCCTTTGGTTTAACGAATTCTCCCGCAACTTTCATGGATTTGATGAATCAAATTTTTCGGCCTTACCTTGATTAATTTGTAGTGGTTTTTGTTGATGATATTTTGATTTATTCGCTGACCCCAGAAGTTCATGAGGAGCATTTACGTGTGGCGCTTCAACATTTGAGAGAACACAAGCTTTATGCTAAATATGAGAAATGTGAATTATAGTTGCTTGAAGTAAAATTTTTGGAACATGTGTGTCACGGCCCGAACCATGGGGACCCGTGAACCAACCCCAAACCTTTCTCCTAAGGATATCTTCATTTGCGACTTTTGTTTACCATAGAATTTAAGTTCTAATTATATAAAAACTTCTCTTCAGACACTTATGTCTCGCATATGTCAAATTTACAACAAATTCTTGAAATCACAAAAAGTTCATTTACAATCATAATATCTTTAATTACAGTTCTCCATTTTGGTTTATGTACAAACATAATGCAAAAATATAAATAAACACAAATTTTTTCCTCTAATCTTCCCCAAAGCATCCTTTGCCCTAGTATCGTCCCTGATCTTCAAAACCTGAAATAGTTTGGTAAATATACGTGAGCCGAAGCTCGTAGGATATAGATTAACTCATAGGTGATGCATGATTTGTGAGGTGTGATAGGTGCAACCGAAGTAAAATGAATTTTTTTTACTAAGTTATTATTGCTACACACACACACACCCACGCACGCCAATTTATTCCCATCTATCCTTTCATATTATCATCATTCCATTCTCTGATTTTCCCACAAAATCGTGCTATATTTTCATTACCCGATTTATCACAAAACTGTTTCACAATTAATTTATCACAATTAATGAATCGATATCGGGTGCAGCTTATAGAAACCCCTCCCTATTATCCCAATAGGCTACGCGAAGCTATTGGATAATAGATAGCTCTATAACTCACAACGATACAACACCACATTTCGGGGACTAACCTGTGGGCGTGTAGTCCCCATCTTGCCCAAGTTTTTGGTCTTTCACCGCGGACCCACCAGGCCAACTTAATCCACATTAATCCATACGGTTCATTATTTGTTCATTTTTCACAAAAAATCTGGGAGTCCAACCCACAATTGGTTCCTCTCCCCAAATATTTTCTCATAATACCTCTTTTCAATTTTTTAACACTTCAACTTCCCATTTCAGTTCCAATCAAGTCTTATTCTAACATTCCATCCTTTCTTTCAATTCAAATGCCATCATAGATTTCAACACATAATTTCTCATAATCACATTTCATTTATCAACTTCATGAGATGCCTATACATAATTAACTCACACATGACCATGTCATTTGAAACAAACGGAATGCACCAATCATATGCATATACATATATATACAAGTTAAAATCTATATTTCCTTTCTAAAGCTCAAAATCTTACTGATAACTATATCACGACATAGCTCATAATTATCCATAATTATACCCGTTCTTAAAACCTCGGTTACATGTCACAAACTCATTTTCATCGCAATACCTCCAATCGATATGATACAAGCATCCCAAACCAAGTGTAGTAAGGTAGGTAAATCCATAGTCCAAGGGGTGAGAAATTTGATAAAAAGGTTTAATATTGATGAAAATATCATTTTTAAAGGTATTTGGCCGAAAACGAGCGGAAAGTGGTTAAGAAAATTTGACATACCCTCACTATTTTTTTCATAATTTTTTGTACAAAGAGAATTTTCTTGTGAGAGTAGTCTTGTTAGAAAGAGGACTTCCGGGGCTTCGATTTGAGTACAAAAATGACTCCATTCGGAGTCCGAATGAGGGAGATACACAAATTTTAAAAATAAAATTTTAACCAGTAAAACAGTGACCGCGGGCTAGACCGCTCGAGCGGTCTATCGGTGGTCTAGCCTGCAGAAGAAGCCGAGAGCCTCCCATGACCGCCCTCTAGACCGCTTGAGCAGTCTCTCGGGCGGTCCTACACTGAAAATTGAGTTTTCCTAGATTTTGAAGCCAAAATCAACCCAAACCCAAATTTATGCAAAAATATGGAATGCTATGTAATTTAAACTTCATTTTTACACAATAAACTCACTATTTCATAGCTAACCATTACCCAAAACTCCAAATTTTCTTAAAAACTCAACTTAACTCTCACATACACCGGTCAATGTTCACCTTATGCGTGAAATCCACTAAATCTTTACTCATAAATCAAAGTATCAACCCAAATCAAATCAAAACATACGAAAAAATTTAAATCCTACCTCAATTAGCTCAAAGCCTTGAGATTCCACCACTTTCTTCCTCCTAGGGTTTTGGTTGCCTCCTTGGTTTGCTCCTTAATGCTCAATCTTCCATTTCCTTGCCCCAATGTTTGATTTCCATCTTCGGTTGCTTCTCTTGTGGATTATAACCCCCTCTCTCATTCTCCTTGCTTCCAGAATGTTTGAGAAAAGATTAGTGCTCCGTTTGGTTGACCTCTTTTATTTTCTCCTTTTTCCTTTTTTAACTTTAGCTCTCATAGCCTATTTTCTCTCCTGTTTAATCTCATAAACTTTCTGATTTAATTCCACATTTATAACTTAATTTTCATCCCAAATTCCAAGAATTTGAATTAATAAATTATGCTTAACCACAAATTATTGTCATTTATCACCATGTATCTCAATATCACCTTCACATATTATTAATTCCACCGCAAATGAATAAAGTTTTATAACTCCCACGCCCAAATTTAATTCTGTCTCCTCACTTAAATACGTATCGGGCCATTACAACTTTCCTGCCTTGGGGAATTTCGTCCCCGAAATTCGTCTCTAGTCATACCGAACCTTCTTTTTGTCATTCGATCTACGAAGCATCATTCTTAGTCCGTAATCCTGATTGTTCTTTGAAAACAGTATGACTCAAGGACATTAACACACTTCTATTACCATCAGACTTAACTTTCAAACACCAATATTTCACAAATATTAGAATCATCCTTATCCATCGAATTATACTCATATCGGGGTTGATCAATCTAAAACGGTTCATCATTTGCCATAACACCTACTCTTATCCAAAATTAATCACCAGAGCTGGAGTTAACCACTTCGTTATTAATCACCGACTATCCTTCTATGATCACCATCTCACTTCACATACACGCTCCTAAAGACTAAACATCCTCAACTATAGCATTATACGTCATAAGTCTTACTACTGCTAAGATTCTCCCAATTTTGTCGAATTATGGCTTAACTCACTATTGAACTCCAACGTATACCGAGAACTACTCCTTCAGCCCAAACACATATTGCCAAACTCAGACATTGGTCACTTGGGTTACACACATTACCCACAAAATTGCCCATGCTTTTACAGTCAACTAACTACCATAAACTTAAAATCACATTACTACTTGCACTACATCACTCTAACCCTTCAATCATCAAAACGATACCAACACTGCCACCTGAACTTCATGAGCCACTAGGATTGAACACTCTTCATGAGTTAAAATTTCCCATACAAATAGAATCACATCCGTACACATACCTATTAGCCTTTCAAGTTTACCATGCCTTCGATTAAACAATTTGTAACCTCTGCACTTGCATTGCCCCCACTCATCATTACTATTTTATACATTCGCGCCTTCTTCAAAAGGTTGACCTACCATTCACACTTTAAGAATTCATAGTATTACATAGCTCCAAGCAGAACATAGACCCAAACTCACAAGAGCATATCAGAAACACATCACATGAATATCTCAGCCACAAGGTTCCAACAAATTTCCCACTTCACCAATAGCCAGAGGTACAACCATACCCACGTAAACCAAGACAAGCTGCATACAATGATTAACAATTCTCAGTTGATCGTTGTCGAAAAGGATTTTATTTTCTCAATACTAACTCCCTTGACAACAAGAACAAACACTCCTGGCTTATCAACTTGACCTCAAAGGGAACACAATCATACATTGACACAGTAGAGCGAACGAATTCCACCCAAAAAATTCATGAGAAACTCAGTCTCCCAATCACCCAAAATAGCCTAACTAAGAATCACTCAACAAACTAACAGTTACACCCAACCATAGAAGAACGGTCCATACACCACAACTATTTGCAAGACAATCATATCTCCTTCCCAAGAAAGACATGGGCAGCCAAAAATCTTGACACAGCCTCAACGTATTCCCAGGGTCCATTAAAATTTAGTTCCCAACAATATCCAGATCATCCGCTATACTAAGCTCTCAACTCTCAAACTTCATTCACACACACAAGATACCATCAATCTTCATACCTCATACAACACTTCTCATAGAACTACAAGCCCATTACAAGTCAGACACGAAAACATTATACCGGCATTCCCATTTTGCCAACACCTCACTTCATAAACTTGTACTTCATTATCCTAACTCCCACTAGGCAAATCTTAGCCATGTCACGGCTTTAAGTTCATTATCCAAGCAATTCTCATAAAGGTGCATGACACCAACAAAGGAAATTAAACCCTGAGGCCTTTCATCCAGAGTTACTAATAACTTTCATTACCTTGCATATGCCAACCGCACTTTCGCTTCCCAAGCACATACCTATTGTCAACATCTGAACCACGGTTTCTTGCCTATCGCTTCAGGCCACCCAAACTACACTGTATACTGTTAAACTTCATTACTCCACACTTCATCCCCATGGGCAAACAACTTACCCATCTCTGGACCGAAGGTTGAACACAAACAACCTCAAGACATGTCACACTCAGGACACCCCATTTCAGAACTAGGCCTACTACACTTTCGAACCCTTCTATGGTCCTAAAAAAAATTACATACACCCAACACGTTTATCCTAAACATGATTTCTTAATCACGAGGATGTCGACCTAATTATGTATCTACATTCATGTAGGAATCTCACATAACTAATACTCGAGGATTTCACCGTGTAATCAACCAAACTACTGAACTCCTTTAGGGACCTCACTTAACGAGGACTATAGCTATCGGCATTCTGTACTAACCAAAGTACATCTCCATAAACATTACCCATGCGTTCAGGTTCACACAAGCCTTTCAAGAAACCATGAACAAACAAATCCGCACACTTACGATCCCAACGTTTTACTTCTATTAACAACAAACAATCACATCAGTCAACCAACTATGAAACATCTTTCTTCCTAGGGAAACCACGAATCAATGCTAGGTTCTTACTCAATGTCACTATCTTCTAGGGCAACCAATATTCACTCGGCTCAAGAGAAGGTAAACCACGAGCCCTTGTAAAGACACCCGTCATTATCGTATAAATGTCATCGGCCACCATTCATAATGTGTACATTATTCGTCACACTAGGTCTTCGCACCTAGATATCTACTCAAGCACATTAACTATCATTCACTCCTTCACATCCCAACGATGTGTCACCCTCGACCACCAAACCCTCACCAGGTAATCACCAAAAACAACACCATATATACTCGCATCACTGTATGACATTTCTTCATTTGGTTCACGTCATATCACTTAATTCTTAATAGGGAGGTAACAACCAAACAAGTAGGTAAAACTATGCCATAATCTTGAACTCACGACTCTGGTACACTCACCAAAACACAAAAGATTTAATCGAGAATACCTGTCTCTTATGTCACCATACAAGCACCACCGGCACACCACCATCCAAACACGATAGTAACCATAAACCAAAAAAAAGGGCCCCGCCTACCAACTATAGACCAAATGGCACCATCCTATCCCTCGCCCCTAAGGGTAAGATAACACCACCCTCTCTAAAGCTTACGCCATGTCACATACTACCATCATCATCCCCTTATGGGACCTCCTCATACCGATACGTCATCCTGAGACGACCAAATCAGCTATACCAACAACATCTATACCATGCCCCATGAACTTCACACACTCACCTTCTTACCAAACACTATGTTTTCCACCTAATATCTTACGCTTGAAAACGACGACCTAAGTCACAAAACTCTTCTCCGTAGAACTTTCCAAATAACCTCGAATCTTCATTCATCGCATCAGAACTACTACCTCTATACATCTCCTCTTATATACACACAAATCACTTGACAACCAACCTATCAATAACATCTTTAATTCACATACTCTTTCACATATGCTTTCCTTAAGAAACACAACTCA
Organism: Heliamphora exappendiculata; assembly: GCA_034768845.1. Lineage (NCBI taxonomy): Eukaryota > Viridiplantae > Streptophyta > Magnoliopsida > Ericales > Sarraceniaceae > Heliamphora > Heliamphora exappendiculata. The sequence goes on from JAOTRH010060143.1 coordinate 38,287, forward strand.
GCACCACACAATAAAGAAAACACAAGGGTCATCAATCTGACCTTCAAAATCACAAGATACATGGTTATCAATAACACCCCTCAGGGTAAGAGACACTCCAAACCACGTGCCCAAGCACAGATTTTCTAACACACTTCAGGCTGAAGATTATTATGCTCCCGTCCACTATATTCCAGTCCACTATGCTCCCGTCCATACCCAATCTCAGGGTACACGGCTCATGACACAGCACGGTTCAAGACATAGTACGGCTTATGACGTACATAATCCTCAACGCGCTTAAAATCACACCTCATATCCATCCATAACAAATAACTTTCAAGGGGTTTCAAATAATCAATCGTACTTGTTCGTCAAACTACTGGTAGCACAACATATAACAAGCAACTAACTACAGTCACCCCCCCATTCTCTTGGGTACAACACACTCCAAGCAATCAATGCTCATCTCACGAGCTTACACCCACCATAGTTACTAACCACCGGATCGTACTTCCACAACCTACACCACCATCCAAACCACAACTCACCTTAGCCCCAAGGGCATAACTTTTACAACAAGAGCATCACAACACCCCACTAGGTTAAACTCAACTTAACCTCCTAGTGTCAAGCTATACATTTCCCAACACCTAATCACATCACATCAACACATATTCACATACCGAGGGAAAGCCCCAAAGCAACGCGACAATCCGAGTAACTAGTTTAGATTTCTCATAGAATGAACGTCGGCCATATGCTTTTCTATTTTGAACCCCAAAATAGTTGATCGGACACCATATGGCATGCCATATCACCCTAGGACTTAACCCTCCATGCTCATATAAACACATAACACGTGCAACACAAGTCAATCGCAAACCCATGCAAGCACACAGCTCATGCCGTGTAGTGGTGCCTAACCTTGTCAAACAAGTCATATACTATGGTCATGGTTACTCTCCACGGCTCCTAGGTATTCGAACCTAGAGCTCTGATACCATTCTGTCAGGGCCCAAACCCTGGGGACACGTTAACCAACCCCAAACCTTTCTCCTAAGAATCATCATTTACGACTTTTGTTTACCACATAATTTAAGTTCTAAATATATAAAAACTTCTCTTGAGACAACTATGTCCTCGCACATGTCAAATTTACAACAAAGGCTTGAAATCACAAAAAGTTCATTTACAATCATAATATCTTTAATTACAGTCCTCCATTTTGGTTTATGTACAAACATAATGTAAAAATATAAATAAACACAAGATCTTCTCCCAAAATTTTGGGGACAAACCCGTGGGCACCACATTTTGGGGACAAACCCGTGGGCATGTGGTCCCCACCTTGCGCAAGTTTTCGGTCTTTCACCGCGGACCCGCCAGGCCAACTTAATCCACATTAATCTATACGGTTCATTATTTGTTCATTTTTCACAAAAAATCTGGACGTCTAAGCCACAACTGGTTCCTCTCCCAAAATATTTCCTCATAATACCTCTTTTTAATTTTTTTAGATTTCAACTTCCCATTTCAGTTCCAATCAAGTCTTATTTCAACATTCCATCCTTTCTTTCAATTCAAATGCCATCATAGATTTCAATACATAATTTCTCATAATCACATTTCATTTATCAACTTCATGAGATGCATATACATAATTAACTCACACATGACCATGTCATTTGAAACAAACGGAATGCACCCATCATATGCATATACATATATATACAAGTTAAAATCCATATTTCCTTTCTAAAGCTCAAAATTTTAATGATAACTATATCACGACATAGCTCATAATTATCCATAATCATACCCGTTCTTAAAACCTCGGTTACATGTCACAAACTCATTTTCGTCACAATACCTCCAATCGATATGATACTAGCATCCCAAACCAAGTGTAGTAAGGTAGGTAAATCCACAGCCCAAGGGGTAAGAAATTTGATAAAAAGGTTCAATATTGATGAAAATATCATTTTTAATGGTATTTCGCCGAAAATGGGTGGAAACTGGTTAAGAAAATTTGACATATCCTCACTATTTTAATCATAACTTTTTCTACAAAAATAATTTTCTTATGGGATTAGTCTTGTTGGAAAGAGGACTTCCGGGGCTTCAATTTGAGTATAAAATCGACCCCATTGGAAGTACGAATGAGGGAGATACACAAAATTTAAAAATAAAATTTTAACAAGTGAAACAGTGACCGCGGGCTAGACCGCTCGAGCGGTTTATCGGGCGGTCTAGCCTGCAGAAGAAGCCGAGAGCCTCCCATGACCGCCCCTCTAGACCGCTTGAGCGGTCCTACGCCGAAAATTGAATTTTTGCTAGATTTTGAAGCCAAAATCGACCGAAACCCAAATTTATGCAAAAATATGGAATGTTAAGTAATTTGAACTTCCTTTTTACACAATAAACTCACTATTTCATAGCTAACCATTACCCAAAACTCCAAATTTTCTTAAAAACTCAACTTAACTCTCACATACACCGGTTAATGTTCAACTTATGCGTGAAATCCACTAAATCGTTACTCATAAATCAAAGTGTCAACCCAAATCAAATCAAAACATACGAGAAAATCTAAATCCTACCTCAATTAGCACAAAGCCTTGAGATTCCACTACTTTCTTCCTCTTAGGGTTTTGGTTGCCTCCTTGGTTTGCTCCTTGATGCTCAATCTTCCATTTCCTTGCCCCACTGTTTGATTTCCATTTTCGGTTGCCTCTCTTGTGGATTAGAGTTATTCTCCTCCATTGTTAGCTCTCAATTTAATTCCAAACTTCTCAACTTTTGAGGGAGGAAAGCTAGGGTTAATGGATTTTTCTTGTTCTTCCCAAAGGAAGAAGGAAAAAGAGAAGAAAGAGGGGTGGGGGAGTGTCAACGGGGGAGTATTTGGGTTTATAACCCCCTCTCTCATTCTCCTTGCTTCCATAATGTTTGAGAAAAGCTTAGTGCTCCGTTTGGTCGACCTCTTTTATTTTCTCCTTTTTCCTTTTTTAACTTTGGCTCTCATAGCCTATTTTCTCTCCAGTTTAATCTCATAAACTTCCTAATTTAATTCCACATTTACAACTTAATTTTCATCTCAAATTCTAAGAATTTGAATTAATAAGTTATGCTTAACCACAAATTATTGTCATCTATCACCATGTATCTCAATATCACCTTCACATATTATTAATTCCACCGCAAATGAATAAAGTTTTATAACACCTATACCCAAATTTAATTCCATCTCCTCCCTTAACCGAAGACATAAAATCACAAAAATAAACACGTATCGGGCCATTACATTGTGTCGAAAGACGGAGTAACTGTTGATCCATCTAAAATAGAGGCCGTGCAAGATTGGGAAAGACCACATAGTGTGTTTGATATCAGAAGTTTCTTAGGCCTTGCAGGGTATTATCGCCATTTTGTAAAGGATTTCTCCCGTTTAGCATCACCGCTGACATGACTCACTCGAAAAGGAGTTAAATTCACGTGGAGTGATGCTTGCGAAGATGCCTTTCGAGAATTAAAGAATCGATTGACTAGTGCACCGATACTGATTATACTTGAGAGGGGTCTTGGTTATGAAGTATATTGTGACGCATCTCATGAAGGGTTAGGGTGTGTTCTGATGCAGCAGGGCAAAGTTGTGACATATGGATCAAGGCAATTGAAGAAACATGAGAGGAACTACCTAACACATGATTTAGAATTAGAAGCAGTTGTTTTTGCATTAAAGATGTGGAGGCATTACCTTTATGGAGAACAATTTGAAGTTTTCTCCGACCATAAGAGTCTCAAATATTTATTCTCGTAGAAGGATTTAAATTTGAGACAGAGGAGATGGATGAAATTCCTCGGCGACTATGATTTTAGTTTACAGTATTATCCGGGCAAGGCGAATGTTGTCGTAAATTCCCTCAGTCGAAAGTCTTTGAAGTCTTTAGCCCAGATCGCTATACAGGGATGGAAAATATTGGAAGAAGTTGGAGAATTTATCTTTAACCTTGGTAGGGCCGAGGACTGTGCTACTTTATCCGCTATGGTCTCTCAACCTATGTTGATACACCGTGTCATAGAAGCCCAATAGCTTGATAAAGAAGCACAGATGTATGGGGAACGTGTCACCAACAAGGAAAACACCAAAGGATGGACCAATTTACCGAACCAAGGCTTGAGATTTATGGGAAGACTATTTGTACCCGAGGTTTGTCGTGAAGAAGTGCTACGAGATTTTCACCACTCTCGACTCGCAGTGCATCTGGGAACTACAAAGATGTATCATGATCTTCGATGACAATTTTAGTGGAAAGGCATTAAAAAGGATGTGGCTTTATTTGTCGCTAAGTGTCTCACATGTCAACAAGTGAAAGCAGAACATCAGCGACCGACAGACATGCTTCAACCATTACCAGTTTCGGAGTGGAAGTGGGAACACGTGACGATGGATTTTGTTTTAGACCTTTCTAGGTCACCGAAAGGACGCAACGCGATATGGGTAATTGTGGATCGCTTGACGAAATTTGCACATTTTCTCTCAATACGTACAACCTACTCAGTGGACAAGCTAGGAAGATTATATGCTCAAGAGATTGTGCGATTACATGGTGTACCAATATCGATAGTATCAGATAGAGACCCCCGGTTTACCTCGCAATTTTGGCAGAGCTTGCAGATAGCTTTGGGAACTAGTTTACTTTTCAGTACAGCATTCCACCCTCAAACCAATGGTCAGTCCAAGCGTACGATTAAAATTTTGGAAGATATGTTACGAGCTTGTGTGTTGGACTTTAGTGGTTTGTGGGAAGATCACCTACCACTAGTTGAGTTCGCATACAACAATAGTTATCAAGCAAGTATCGAGATGGCCCCATATGAACCCTTGTATCGAAGACCATGTAGATCTCTGTTGTGTTGGACCGAAGGTGGAGAAGCCTCATTGCTAGGCCCTAAATTGGTGAGGGAAACAACTAAGAAGATCGCCATAATTCGAAAGCGTTTGATCACGGCTCAGAGTTTCCAAAAAAGTTATGCTGATAGACGGAGACGACAATTATCGTTTGAAGTAGGGGATTTTGTATTTCTAAAAGTGTCACTAAAGAAAGGTTTGGCAAAAGTGAAAAGTTATCACCACAGTTCATAGGACCTTTCGAAATCCTTGAACAAATTGGGGAAGTAGCGTATCGAACCACTCAAGTTACGGGTACGACCCCGAGGGAGCTGAGCACCCATCCGCCTCAATTTACGGGGACTAACCCGAAGGACCTGAGTACCTACATTGCGCACATTTTTGGACTTACACCGAGGGCAACTCGTGCCACATACACGTCATTTCAGTACATCTAGATAATCTTCTCTAAATCGAAAATATTTCACAATATACGTTAAACATGTATATATAGATCCATCCATCAACATGGAGATCAAACAAAACATTTTGAAATTTTTTTTCCCATTTTGATCAAACATTTCAAAACCTGAGACTCAACTTCAAGGGTTAGCTCCAAACCTCCAAAACACCAAGTGTTGAGATTTTATCAAAAACCACCGTTTTCTACCATTTTCAAGAGCACCCTTTGAAAACCCAACATCCAAAAGTCATACAATGTAACAAACCAAGAAAAGCGTAAAACATGCTTTCTACCCAAACACAAAAGGTTTAAACATAAAACATGACATTTGGCCAAAAACGGGTGAAAAACGGTTAAGAAACTTTGACATACCTTCACTATTTTGATCATAACTTTTTCTAAAAAATGAATTTTAAGGTGAGAGACGCGTCATTGGAAAGAGCACTTCCGGGGCTTCGATTTGAGTACAAGAACAACCTAATTCTGAGTCCGAATGAGGGAGATAACATCAAAATAAAATGGCCTTACGCAGCCAGTCCGCTCGAGCGAACATCAGGTGCTCGAGTGAGCTACCACCCGAGAGAAACCCTGAAAATTCTGTTCTTGAGTGTTCTAAGCCCCAAAACTTTCAAATACCCATAAACCACCCATAAACCAACTTTTCATGCATTTTTACCCGGTGAAACAACATATAATTACATATATCACCCTTATACAACAGTAGAATCTAGAATCCTACCTCGTTGGGTCAAAAACCTGAGCATAGCAGGAAACAATGCAAAGCATCCCATAAAGAAAGTCTCCCGCCACCGCGGGAATCACCAGAGCTACTCAAGGTCATCATCCAAAGCATCACCTAAAAATAGTTTTATAGAAAATCCCACCCGTGAGCCGAAGCCTAATAGAAATAGACAATAAGGCTGTAAAGCAGGAAATATGCGATCACGTAGAGTGGGAGCGAACTCAACCATAAAACCCAAACGGTTTTACATCATAAAACTCCAAGTTTTCCACAAACCTCCAAAGCAGTTTTCCCTTCTCAACTAAGCATTTAAACAATGCAAAACACATTTTACAGTTAAAGGAAAATAGTAACCAAATCATCGTTCCTCATGGAATGTACCATCATGGAAAAAGAAGAATAAGATCCTATGTACCGACTCTGTCACACAGACAAATGTAGCAACTATAGACTCATGCCCATTACCCTAGTCCTGAACCACTTAAGGCCTGCTAGGTAATGACAAGTTCTATACGGAGCACCACGACTTAAATGCTAACTTTACGGGCTTGACAACCCGTGGGAAAAGAGCACCTAAATCGACCTTTCTTACGAGAACTACCCCGAAGGATAACAAAGGTACCTACACTGCGCACGTTTTTGGACTTTCACCGAACAAAACTCGTGCCAAATAACCGTCATCCCGGTACATCTAGATAATCTTCTAAAAACTGAACCGTAGCTCAACTACGAAACTATTTCCTCAAAATAATACATTATACATGTATATAGATCCATCCATCAACATGGAGATCAACCAAACATTTTCAAAATGTTTTTCCCCATTTTCCATAAAACGTTTCAAAACCTGAGACTCAACCCCGTAGGCAAGCTCCAAACCTTCAAAACACCGAGTGTTGAGATTTTTTTCACAAACCACCATTTTTCAACAAAATCCACCATTTTAAGAAAACCCTTTGAAAACCATACTACCATGTGTCATACAGTACTATAAGCCAAGAAAAGCTAGCAACATGCTTTTTATTAGAAAAACAAGACTTAAACAGAAAATATGACATTTGATGCATTTTTTACCTGGTAAAACGCATATAATTACATATAACACCCTTATAACAGCAGTAGGTCTAGAATCCTACCTCGTTGGGTCAAAACCTGACGCCTAAAAAATTGGACCTCGTCGGAACGAGAATCTGACCGGATGAGCGCGAAGCTAACAACGTAGATAACAGGGATCCATAAGCTGATCGTCGAAAATTAGGCTTGGGCAGGTCAAATATGTAGAGAGAAGGCATAGAGAATGAGAAAAAGAAATCTTTCCCAAACATTTCAGTCCCTGGAATACATATAGGCTCGGCAAAAAAGCAGTTCAGTCGACTGAAGAGGCCACTTCAGTCGACTGAAGCTCCTCAAAAAATGTGAACCGCATCAGTTCAGTCGACCGAACCCTTGAGTTTAGTCGACCGAATTCAAGAAAAATGGTTCAGTTGACGGGACCAAGCCCCCCAGTCGATCGAACCCAAGGTTCTCAACCTACTAGTTTTCAGTTCAGTCGACCAAACTCACCAGTTCAGTCGACCGAACAGCCTACTATTTTGGTATTGGGTTCTGTGTTCTAAGGCCAACCAAATAAGCCTAAACAAGGTCCGAGAAAGCATAAAACACCTCTATACACGCTGTTCTATAACTTCAAAACATAAACCATGCATCGATGATATATAACATGAAGGAAAACACATCAACATGTATAACTAATTCAAAAATAACAAGGTTTGGGGTCTCACAACTCTCCCTCTCTTAAGGAATTTTGCCCCCGAAATTCTATACAAGGTCACGAGGTAAACAGGTCTAGGTATCTAGCACGCATGCCGGACTCAAGTTCCCAAGTCACTTCCTCAACCCCATGATGAAGCCACTGAACCTTGACATACGCAATCGTTCTCCCCCGCAACACTTGCTCCTTTGTATCCAGAATCCTCACTAGGCATTCCTCATACATGACATTCTCATCAACTCGCAACTCAGTCCAATCTAAAACATGAGACGGATCCAGTTCATACCTCCGAATCATAGAAACGTGAAAGACGTGGTGCACAGATACTAACTGAGGTGGAAAAGCCAAATAGTATGCTGCCACCCTAATCCCTTCCACGATCTCAAACGGTCCAATAAAATGTGGTGATAGCTTCCCGCGACGACCAAACCTCATCAACCCTCTGCATGGAGAGACCTTCAAAAACACATGATCCCCCACTGCAAACTCTAATAGCCTCCTCCTCTGATCGACATAACTTTTCTGGCGACTCTGAGCTATCACTAGATGCTGACAAATCACTACAATCTGCTCCGTCGTTTCCTGCACGAGAGCAGACCCCAAAACAGCGGTCTCACCCACCTCTGTCCAACATATAGGTGACCTACATGGTCTACCATACATAACCTTATACGGTGCCATCCTAATACTGGACTGATAGCTGTTGTTGTATGCAAACTCTGCCAACGATAGATGATTCTCCCAGGAACCCCAAAAATCAAGCACGCAAGCTCTCAGCATGTCCTCCAAAATCTAGATGGTCCTCTCAGACTGATCGTCGGTCTGAGGATGAAAAGCTGTACTAAAAGTCAAGCTCATCCCCAAAGCCATCTGAAGACTCTGCCAGAAGCGTGATGTAAAGCACAGGTCTCAATTAGAAACAATAGTCACAGGTACTCCGTGTAGTTGGACTATCTCTTGAATTTACAATCTACTCAATCGGTACACTGGGTCTCTCACTCGAATAGGGAGGAAGTGCGCAGACTTCGTCAACCAATCTACTATAACCCAAACAGCATCGTGTCCCTTCGGCGAGCGTGGAAGTCTTGATACAAAATCCATAGTGACATTCTCTCACTTCCACTCAGATACAGGCAACGGCTGCTATAATCTTGTAGGTCTCTGGTGCTCCACCTTTTCTTGCTGACAAGTAATGCATCGAGAAATGAATTAAATCACATCCCTCTTCATTCCCGTCAACTAGAACTATCAGCGTAGATCATGATACAACTTCATGCCTCCTGGATGCACTGCAAGACGTGAGTGATGAAACTCATGTAGCACCTCAGCACGGCACGACTCTGGTATAAATAGACGCCCTATCGACCTCAAACTCTAATCTGAACCCACCGTCCATCCTGTTGTATCCTTCCCACTAGCAATGCAATCCCGTATCATCTGAGCCTCCTGATCAGTCCTCTGAGCCTCTAGCACGCGTGCAACCAATGCAGGCTATGAAGCTACAAAATACAAAGTCGCACGTTCCCCTGTCTCCCTGAGACACAGATCAAACTCCCTAGCAGCTCTGAGCATGTCCCATTCTCGTAGAGCCACAAAAGCTAACGAGCTATGAGATCTTCTGCTGAGTGCGTCAGCTATGACATTTACCTTCCCCGGGTGGTACTGTAAATCAAAGTCGTAGTCTCCCAACAACTCTATCCATCGTCGCTGGCAAAGATTCAGGTCTTTCTGTGAAAATAAGCACTTCAAGCTCTTGCGATCAGAGAAAACCTCGAAATGCTCACCATATAGATAATGCCACCATGTCTTCAAAGCGAAGACCACGGTTGCCAACTCCAGATCATGAGTCGGTAATTCCTCTCGTGTGTCTTTAGCTTTCGTGAATCGTAGCCTACAATCTTGCCTCCCGACATCAATACACAGCCCAAACCGTTAAGTGACCTATCACAGTACACCGTATACCCCAGACCTCGCTCTGAAATAATCAACACTGGCGCACTGGTCAATCTCCTCTTCAGCTCCTGGAAAGCTGACTCACAGGAATCACTCCACACAAAACTGACTCCCTTTCGCGTCAGACGCGTCATAGGTGCTGCAAGCCTAGAGAAATCCTTCACGAACCGCCAATAATAACCTACTAGACCCAGAAAACTATATATCTCAAAAACGTTCTTCAGTTACTGCCAATCTGTCACTACATCAGTCTTTGTCGAGTCCACTGATACCCCATCCTTCGACACCACGTGTCCAAGGAATCTCACCTCTGACATCCAAAACTCGCACTTCTCGAGCTTCGCATACAGTGATATTCTCTTAGAAGCTGCAAGACGACGTGAAGATGCTTCTCATGCATGTCCCTCGTGGGCGAATAAACCAGAATATCGTCCACAAATATGACCACAAAATTATCCAGGTAGGAGTGAAAGATACGGTTCATCAGACCCATAAATGTGGCAGGGGCATTCGTCAAACCAAACAGCATAACCAGAAACTCGTAGTGACCATAGCAAGTCCAAAAGGCGGTCTTCGCTATGTCCTCGTTCCTAATCCTCAGCTGGTGATACCCTGACCTCAAGTCAATCTTTGAAAAGCAGCACGATCCCCTCTACTCATCAAACAGGTCATCAATCCTAGGAAAAGGATACTTATTCTTCACCATCACCGATTCAGCTTCCTATAGTCTATACACAGTCTCAACGACCCATCCTTCTTCTTTATGAACAAAGTTGGTGCTCCCCACGGCGACGTAGTCGGTCGTACAAACCCTTTGTCCTGCTCCTGCAACTGTACCTTGAGTTCTCGCAACTCAACAGGTGCAAAGCGATATGATGGCATGGAGATAGGAGCCGCTCCTGGAGTAAGATCTCATGTCTAGAATGATAAAATCAAACTCTAAACAACGACTGGCAACCTCCAACACACAGGATCTACAAATAAGGTTCAACGTCACACTCCCACTAACTGGGGTCTCAACACACAAGGTACTACCCAACCAGTCCATTTTCAACCCCAATGCAGACACAAATGCATAGGATATAAAAAAGTGTGATGCTCCCATGTCTATAAGAACACTGGCACGTGATCTAAAGACTAGAAAAGTACCTCTGATCATGGCTAGAGTAACTGCTGCATCAGACGTGACTAGTGCTTTGGAAGCACTGCGATCCGCAAGAACATAAGCCCTGGCCTGTGGTAGTCTGGTCTGCCCACTGTAACCTTGAGTCGATGGCTGCCTCACTAACTGAGCTGAAGCACCTCCTTCTGCAAACCTAAAAGTCTGAGCCCTAGGCTGTTGCGGAGCCTGTCGCCTCTGTACAGATGAAGCAACTAACGCTCCTATCGTGCCTTGTACATTTCCCTCTCTAGGACAGGATCTACGAATATGCCTACACTGACCACACCCAAAACAGATAGGTTGGTCTCTTGCCTGTGACTGGACGGGCGCTGAACTCTGAGTCTGGCCCTTCTGTGGGCACTCAACTGACCGAAAGTGTGGGTGCAGATGATTGCGGATGATACGCTTCGGCAACATGAGAACTAGGTCCAGATGACCTCTGGTGCTTTTTCCTACTCCTCTGGAACTGTGCATCGCCACTGCCCTGTTGACTCCCGCTCTCTCTAATCATGCGGCTATCGGCTAACGAGTTCTCTACCCGGATAGCAGCTTCCACCAACTTGATGTACACCTCCACATCCAGAGCTGCAACCCTATCCTTAATAGCAGGTCGAAGTTGCTCAAACCTTCGAGTACGCAACTGCTCTGTCGATACCGTCTCTGGTGCAAATCGCGACAGATTCACGAACTTGGCCTCATACTGGACCACAGACAGATTCCCCTAAACAAGGCAGAGGAACTCCTCTCGGTAAGTATCTCTCGAAGATCTCGAGAAATACTTCTCCAAGAAGACTCTTGTGAAAGAAGCCCACGTCTCATCTACAGTTATCTCGGTGAACTTCCACCACTCTCTAGCATCTTCCCACAGTTGGAACACTGCCAACTTTACCCGCAAAGCATCCTCCTCAATATCAAGAGTATCAAAGATCGACGTGGTCACTTCTAACCACTCAGTAGCAACCTTGGGGTCCGGCTCCCCAGCAAAGGTTGGAGGATCCAACCGTTGAAACTCCCTCATAGCCACAGGAGCCATTGGCTCAAGAATCTGTACACTAGCCCTGGTCGCTTCTGCAATGACTCGCATAGTGGCAAGCATTTCCTGGACAATGTCAGCACCGCCCACTTGTTCCTGTGGGGCATTAACGTCTCCCTCCTCTTAAACCTGAACATAAGCATGACCTCGGCCATGGCTTTGGCCACGACCCCGTCCCCGCGCTCCCCGCGTAAACATAATTCTATAGAAAGTAATATAAATAAGATAAGCTTTCCTACAACATGTTACTATGTAACAGGAACACATAATCATGCTAACACGTCTCACATACCAAGGAGAACTAACAAGACAGACTAGTCTATTTGGATAACCTATTCAGATTCCCTTCTAGAAAACACGTCGGTGAAACGCACTTCTAACTTGGCTTCCAAGTATGTTTAACCAAACGCCCGAAGGCAAGACTTATCAATCCTGAGATTCCACCTCCATACCCACATTTGCACAATTATCATGCTCAGAAAGCTATTAACATGTTTTAAACCAACGTTTAAATACATGCAAACAAGCTTACACAATCAACCTCACCAGGTGATAAATCCCTTTTCCCATGGCGATTAGGTATTTGAAACCAGAACTTTGATACCAAATTGTCACGCCCCAAAACCCAAGGTCACGTGAAAATTCACCGAACACCAATTTTTACAAAAAAAATATAGGTTTTCATACATTCAAATCCACCTGTTGAAATCACAAGAAAACCCAGTATGCATCTCTCATAAATAGTAAACATCATGTATAACATGCATAAGTATATCGCCTTATGCCATACAAAATAGCCTTCAGGAACAGGCATACCAAAAAGGAAAAGTACAAAAGTATTCCGCCACCGCGGGCAACACCAGAGCTACTCAAGGTCATCATCCAAAGCATCACCTGAAAATAGTTTTACAAAAAATCCTACCCATGAGCCGAAGCCCAATAGAAACAGACAATAAGACTGTAAAGCAGGAAATATCTGATCACGTAGAGTGGGAGCGAATCAACCACAAAACCCAAAAGGTTTTACATCATAAAACCCCAAGTTTTCCACAAACCTCTAAAATAGTTTTCCCTTCACAACTAAGCATTTAAACAATGCAAAACACAATTTACAAATGAAGGAAAATAGAAGAATAAGATCCTATGTACCGACTCTGTCACACAGACAAAGGTAGCAACTATAGACTCCTTCCCATTACCCTAGTCTTGAACCACTTAAGGCCTGCTAAGTAATGACAAGTTCTATACGGAGAACCACGACGTAAATGCTAACTTTACGGGCCCGACAACTCGAGAGAAAAGAGCACCCAAACCGACCTTCTTTACTGGAACTACCCCGAAGGATAACAAAGGTACCTACACTGCGCACGCTTTTGGACTTTCACCGAGGGTAACTCATGCCAAATACCCGTCATCCCGGTATATCTAGATAATCTTCTAAAACCAGAACCGTAGCTCAACTACAAAAACCTTTCCTCAAAACAATACATTATACATGTATATCAATCCATCCATCAACTTGGAGATCAACCAAACATTTTTAAAATGTTTTTTCTTATTTTCCACAAAATGTTTCAAAACCTGAGACTCAACCCCGAAGGCAAGCTGCAAACCTCCAAAACACCAAGTGTTGATATTTTTTTCACAAAACCACCATTTTTCAACAAAATCCACCATTTTCAAGAAAACCCTTTGAAAACCATACTACCACGTGTCATACAGTACTATAAGCCATGAAAAGCTAACAACAACCTTTTTATCAAAAAACAAGGGTTAAATAGAAAATATGACATTTGATGCATTTTCTACCCGGTAAAAACACATATAATTACATATAACACCCTCATAATAGCAGTAGGTCTAGAATCCTACCTCGTTGGGTCAAAACCCGACGCCTCAAAAATTGGACCTCATCGAAACGAGAATCTGACCGGATGAGCGCAAAGCTAACAGCGTAGATAACATGGATCCACAAGATGATCATCGAAAACTAGGCTCGCGCAGGTCAAATATGTAGAGAGAAGGTAGAGAGAATGAGAAAAAGAAAGCTTTTCCAAACATTCCAGCCCCTGGAATACATATAGGCTCGACAAAAAGGCAGTTTAGTCGACTGAAGAGGCCACTTCAGTCGACTGAAGCTCCTCAAAAAGCGTGAACCACCTCAGTTCAGTCGACTGAACCCTTGAGTTCAATCGACCGAACTTAAGAAAAATGGTTCAGTCAACTGGACCAAGCCCCCCAGTCCACCGAGCCCAATGTTCTCAACCTACTAGGTTTTCAGTTCAGTCGACCAAACTCACCAGTTCAGTCAACCGAATAGCCTACTATTTTGGTCTCGGGTTCTGTGTTCTAAGGCCAACCAAACAATCCTAAACAAGGTCCGAGAAAGCATAAAACACCTCTATACATGCTGTTCTGTAACTCCAAAACATAAACCATGCATCAATGATATATAACATGAAGGAAAACACATCAACATGTATAAATAATTCAAAAATAACAATGTTCGGGGTCTCACATAGACTCCAGGGTTGTGAAAATAAATCTAACCTAAAATGAACCGTACGGATTAATGTGGAATAAGTTGGGCTAGCGGCTCCACGGTGAAAGACCGAAAACTTGCGCATAATGGGAACCACATGCCCATGGGTTAGTCCTAGAAATGTGGTGTTGCGTTGTGGTGAGTTATAGAGCTATCTTTTACCCAATGGCTTCGCGTAGCCTATTAAGATTAATCGGGAGGGATTTCTATAAGCTGCACCCGACATCGGTTCATTAGAGATGATACGATTTTGTGAAAATCGGGAATGAAAAATAAAAGATTGATGAATGGTAAAGAAACGGATATATGGAGACAAATCTGGGTGTGCGTGAGTATGTGTGTGTAAAAAGAAATAATTTTTTGAAAATTTGCATTTTCATTTGGTTACACCCATCACACCTCACAAATCATGCATTAGATATGAGTTAATTTTTATCCTACGAGTTTCGGCTCATGTATATATGTCAAACACATTTCAGGTTCCGACGAGCGGGGTGATAGCAAGGCTATGGATGCTTTGGGAAAGAAAAAAGAAAGGGAGTTATGATTTTTCTGTTTCTTTGTTTTTGTTATACATAAGACAATAGAAGTAATGCAATGAAACTGACATAAGTATAGCCTTTATTTCTCAAATATGACATCTTGATTAAGATTTTAACTTGACAATATTCCTTACAAAGTAAAAATGAAAGGATTCAAAAATTTTCTAGCTTTAAAGAATGTGAGAAATAAAAGATTCAAATGTAAGTAAAAAAAAACTTTTATTGTTTTAACAATTTATAACTTTCAATTTTAATTTGCAAGTAGACTAGATTCTTGATAGAAAATTAAAGTGCAATAATATTACTTGCAAAGAAAATTAATGAAATGATAAAATAAATTTTGAATAGTTTGAGTGAAAATGTGTGTGATGAGAAGCAAAAATAAATAAATAAAAATAAGCAAGCTAGAAGATGAACACCATGATTTTTACAAGGTTCGGCACTTTGGCTTACGTCCTTATCTCAAGCCAACCGCTATGAGGATTTCTTACTACCTCTCCTTCAATAGGCGGAGGAGCCTCTCTCCTTAGTCTAGGCAGAGTAGTCTCTCTTGAGAATGTACCATTCTCAAGCAATCCAATCATTGTAGGTGGATTAGCCTATTTTGATAAACGTCTTTCTCAAATACAATATAACAACAAGAAGTAGTACAAGAGAATGCTCCTATAATGAGCAAATGAGTACAAACAATGAACGCTCTAACTCACTTCTTAATAGAATATGACTATGAAGCTCAAAGAGAATTCTAATGAATTTTTCTCTCAAAAATATGTATGAAAGACTCAAGATTTTGAAGCACAAAAAAGTAATAGAATGAGAGATATTTGAGAGGCTTTGGATGAATGAAACAAGAGCTCAAGGCCTCTATTTATATGCTCCAAAATCAGACTAGCCGTTTGGCTAAATAGGAAAATGTCAAACTAGCCATTTTCAGCAAAAATTCAAATTTTATGCTGTTCAGTCGACTGGAGACGGATGTTCGGTCGACTGGACTTGAAGGGTCAGTCGACTGACCTATTTTAGATCTAAAAATCATTTTTGGCCAGCTCACTCAGTCGACTGGGGAAGGAACATCGATCGATTGGACATACAAAAATCCAGATTTTTGGTTTTCCAGAAAGGTTTGATCTTTTTATACTTTGGAAAAATATTTTTAAGATATTTAGGATTACTATTAGCTTCAAACACATATATCCACCAGTTATATGAGTGTACATACATCCTACAAATGAAATTTACAATTTTGTGCTTCACGCCTTCAATAACTCAACTCTTTTGCATTTGTTCCAAAAACTTGCCGCCAAAGGGTTTAATTTGAAGTCATGCGTCATAGCTTCCACTTGATATCTTGATTTGTGCTAAGAAGTTCTTTCCTGTAAACATACTCAATTTTCACAATAAATTACATAGGTTTGTTATCATCAAAATCGGCCATTGAAACCTTATTAGGCCAACAGGTTTTTTGTGAAAAAATAGCTTGAATATCCAATCACACGATATTTTGAAGAATGCCTCAAAAATAGTACCAAAATAGCCCTGAAATAACCCCTGAACCATGCCGCCGGGTGCCGCCGTCGCCGGCCTGTTTGCCGCCTGTTTGGGTTATGATTTTAGTCTAGTTTCTTTTCTAATTTTTTACAATATTTTGAGGTATGTTTTTCTACTATTTTATGTTTAAAAAAATTCCCAAAAATAGTCCCACAAATGGCCCCAAAAATCATCAAAATTGCCTCCGAACCGCCGCCGGCAAAGCCGCCGAAACCTGGCAATTTTGGTGATTTTTTCCACTATTTTTAACTTGTTTTTATATTGTTTTTTATACATAAATACCGCAGAAAACTCATCGAAAAAAATCGTTTAAAATCATTAAGAACTTACCGCGATCTTTGGCCCATAAAATCTTGAACCACCGCCGATGCTCCCTCCATTCTTCGTGTTCTTGAATATGTTCAACCTATTTTTAAATAATCTAAACAGATATTTAAAAATATAAAACTAGCTATTACATCGATCCTATGTCCCTAATGCTCACATTCAGTCTATCACGATTAACCCCCGTAATTAAAAAAATAATCATCATTTACACCATTTAATCAAACATAAAAAATAAATTATGATCATAAAATCAGGATTAGAATACTTGCAAAACTAAGTTAGCAATAGAAATTAATACTTTGCAAAAACTAAGTTAGCAATAGAAATTAATACTTTGCAAAACTAAGTTAGCAATAGTTTTAATACTTGCAAAACTATTTGCAAAAATCTTTTTTTTTTGCAAATGATTAATGGAAAAAATTAACTTGATGGACAAACGCCAAAACAAGCTCCAGATAAAACTTTTGATGATGAACAATCGAAATAAAACCTGCACAGCCGAAGTTAATTTAGAAAAATACCTTTTTACCGGTCAAATTTTCAACTATGATTTGAATCTAAGTTAAAACTTCTATTAGATCTTCTACTGTATTTTCTTACGCGATTCTTAAATATAGGGTGGGCTACAATCTATCAAGAATGTGTACCGGCAGAACCTGGACAGCTTTAGTCTTAAAAGATAAGTTATGAAACTGGTTCAGTCTACCCACATATTTATAGGGCTATAGCAGAGACCTGGGGAGTAATTATAAGTAAGACTTTCAGTGGAATACAAACACGTATCAACGATTTTCGCAATTAAGCTAATCTCATAGCGGTATTTGCAATTATGGAAAACTAGCAGCAGTTTCTGCAATTTCTATAAAATACTAAATTACCGTTCACACCACTAAAGAACTATAATTGCACTCTGACCGATAATCTAAAGACCATCTAGCATTGAGCTCTTATTATTAAATACTTACCATTTCTCTCTATGTTAAGATTCTCGATACCCGCAAATTAAATTTAATTACTGACAATTTAATTTAATCGGCATCTTGGTATTGCTTAAGCCCTTTTGCTTAACTTATTTGACCGCCAGATAATTAAATTCACCTGCCAAATTTGGCCTGATCAAAACTAATAAGCTTTGTTAAGGGGGGTATCGTTAATCCCGATCTTTCAGGAGTGAATTTCATTAATAATTAAAAATTTTATATAAATAATACTACTATCCAACTCACTGAAAATATAGACCTACATAAGATCGCGCCCTCTAATGAATCAAACAACAAATATTAAATATATACAAATCAATAATTATTTCAAGATTAAGAGGATAAATACTATTTGTAATAACCTTGGGGTGTGAATTAATATATATAATCAGTATAAAATTAATTACCCAAAATGACTCATTCAATACACACAAAGTGTACTAGCATAGAGAGTAGAAACAATAGACGACGCTATTATCTGTTTTCCATAACCAAGACAGGGTTACTAAAACTCTATGCTACAGTTATACCGATGGTATGTCCATTTTCATCTAAACTGTGAATATAAAACTTATATTTTACAACAACCTAAAATCTGATCTTCTGCGTATAAGCCGTACATTACACACTAATTTAAATACTATACAAAGTATTAGACATCCATACATAACAAAGAAATGATATACATATAATTCTCATAAAAATTATCATAAAATAGAAAATTAATTTTATTAAAATAAAATTAAATACTTAAAACATGATTTTTAGTATACCAATTCTAACACTGTTAGCCAAAATTGTCTGGTTCTATCATATAGATACACTCGTCAAGACTTCCATTAAAAAAAGCTGTCTTGACATCCATTTACCAAATTTTGTATTCGAAATGAGCCCTAATGGATAAGAAAGTCCAGATAGACTTAAGCATGGCTACCAGCTAAAAGATTTCCTCGTAATCGATCTCTTTTTTCTGAGTGAATCCTTTTACAACAAGCGTAGTTTTGAAGGATTTTACATTCCCGTGCGCACCACTCTTCCGCTTGTAGATCCACTTGCATTCGATGGATTTTATTCCTTTAGGTGGTTCTACAAGTTTCAAGACCTAATTAGAATACATAGATTCCATCTCTGAATTTGTATCCTTTGTCAAAGATTTGCATCTTTGTTCTGGAGTGCTTCATTGTAGTTATTGGGTTTGGTATTGAGTTCTACAAGTATCCTGTCAAAAGACTTTTCCATGAACATATACCGATCAGGTTGATGAACAGCCCTTCCACTACGACGTGGCACTACCAGCGTCTGCGTACAAGCAGTAACGCATTGTGCAGAATCTGAACCTTGTGCACCCTTATCCACATGCTCGTCTGGCATATTAATGGTTGCACCCAGGTTTAGTTCGAAATTGACACTTATCCCAATAATCCTCCCACTACGAGGAGGCAATGGAATATCGGTGAATTGTGGTTTCTCTTCTGTTCTACTGGTATTTTTTCTCAATTCTTCTAGAACAATTTTACTTTTGGGCCTGTGATCCATAACATAACCCTCTTCCAATGTAGCCACCCAGTACATTTTTATTGAATTTTTTTTCAGATATGTATTTTGACATGATTAAAATATCAGAAGTAGATTCGAATTATAATGTTGCGCGTGGTGTGCGGTTGATGTATTGAGGCACTCGGATGTTAAATCATAAATTATTCGATAAGGCCAAAATATTTTACTTATATTTTGGAACCAATATAAATCTATTAGAGGGTAAGTTGATAAATAAGGACTTAATTAAACTAAATCAAGTTGCAAATAAGGCTTGAGTTTGGAATATCTTGGAAAAATCACGAAAAAAAAAGAATATATTTTTGTCTAAGCCGAAGTTGAGACGCAACAAGAGAAGAATCGAGAGAGAGAGAGAAGAGAGAGAGAGAGAAGCCGAGAGAAGGGAAGCACGCGACGCACCACACCCACCACCACCGTGACCGCTGACGCCGCCATCCCCACCCATCCCTGTTGGCGACCACACTCCAACCCGCACGTCACCCTCATCTTTTTCTCCCCTATTTCGTTCGTCCATGGATGGAGCTTCAAGCTCCGAAGCCTTCCTTTCCTCGAAAATCGACCAAGTTTCTTACAAAATTAGATGACACCAGCCTAGAAATTGAGTTCTACACTGCGACAGCTTCGTACCGAACCACCTAGAAGCTGATTTGATGGAGGACTGAAGCCCTAGGGCTTGGAGATTTGGTGAAAGTTTGAGGTGGCGTTGCACAACAAGGTAGGATTTTGACTAGATTGTGATATTGTGTTAAGATATGTGTTGAATTTTTTATCAAATCCTTAAAAACTCTAAATAGTTAGGCGATTTCTGAAAACCTCGAATAAGATCTTGATTTGGTGGCTTGGAATGGTATCAGTGGATTACGTGCTGAAATTGGGATAGTAAGGTATTGCTTTAAACTTGTAAATTAGAGATTGAGGGAATTGGAGTCAAATTCATGGAATAATTTAGAGATTTGTGAATTTTTATTTAAATCTTAATTGGAATTTTGAGTATATAAATTGGATTTATATTCTTTCAAGTTTAAAAGTTATAACGTGTTATCTCCTGAATGGATGATTGAATGTATAGCTTAACTTGAAGATTTGGTTTTGGAATCACTTAGATACTATAAGAGAATCTGAATCCACGTTGTATGGATCGATGAACCGAGAAGCTAGATTTAATTTATGAAATTTGGTGTTTAACTTGGAATTGTGAACTTGTAGTATAAATTGGCGATTTATAGAGGGATTTTCAATCAAATTTTTTTTTTGAGATAGTGGTGAAATCGGGACATGAAAATAATACTCATAATCTTGGGACATGGTAGAAGATAGGAATGCTGCTTAATTCACAAAACTCTAAATTACGAAGAACTTAAATTTGAAATTTAATTGGAGTTTGTAAATAAATGATTGTATGGTAATGTTTAATTTGATAGGGAAACTTGAAGAATACTGGAACGTTTTTATGAGACCCTGACCCGTTTTCTTTTTTCGGCATTTTCGGACACGCGTTACGTGTTTCTGTTTGAGCATGTTTTTACTGCTTTTGATGCATGATCGGGCTTATATATGCATGCGGGGTAGGTTCCAGGGACTGTGGGCCGTTGTGGTACGAATCTCGACAATTTTTTTAAAAAAAATATTTTGGAGATCTATAAATATCTGGAGTTAGATATTTTGAAAAGATATTTTTCAAAACCTAACTCCTAAGTTTTTCGTTTTCTCTCTGCCTTCTCTCTAAGTTCTCGGGGGCCCAGGGCTCGGTTTTCAACGATGCAACAGCGGATCCTTGGTTTTGGCGTCGTGGGCTACGCAACCATCCAGTCAGATTTAAATTTTGGTGAAGCTCAATTTTGCACGTGATTCAAGGCGTTGAGTTTTGAACTCACTGAGGTAGGATTTTAAACCTGTATGTGTTATAAGGATGCTATGGATAATCGGGTGTCTTTTTGTCAGTCGGATTGTTGTAGATCTGATTTTCTGTAAAGTTGAGTTTTTGGGTTAAAAACTGGGTTTTTTGTCGATTTCGGTGCAAGGAATCGGGTGTTGGGAGTTTCTTTTGAGGTCTTGGTGTTAGGCTTAGGCGTGTGAAAGTTCACAGGTGTTGTTTTGGAGTTTAGAGGCCTCAATTCGAGGTTTGGAGGGCTGAACCCGTAGCTTAAAAATAGTTTCTAGGTGAGTTCGGTCGACTGAACTCATAGGTTCAGTCAACTGGATCATAGTTTTTGGGTTCGGTCGACTGAACCGAGTGGTTCGGTCGATTGAACTGGGCCTTCGTGCGTTTTGGCTTTTCCAGTGTGGTCTTCGGTTGATTGGGGGCTTAGGTTCGGCCGACTGAACTTGGGTAGCTTTATTTTGATGGTTTGCTTGGGTCTTGGTTTTCGATTGACGTCATACGGTATTCAATTGATTTATTTATCAGAATTGATCGATTCAAATAACTGTGGATTCCTTTGGGTGTCATGTTGGTGACTGGCTTTTCTCTAGTGGTTCTTGCTCATTGGAATTATGGGGTTCTATTGATTGAAATCATGGAGAGGGGAGTTAGCTGTTCCTCGATTCGGTTGGCGTTGTGGTTTAGGGGGGGTCGTGTGGTGGCCCCGGGTGTTTACATGATGTCGTCCTCGAGTGTGATGCGCATGGTTAGTTTAGGGTTTGTGGCACGATTGTGTGAGTGCCGGTTGAGTGCACGGCGTGTGGGTTCGTGGTTTAAGGTGGGGTTCTGGTGAGAATCGATCAGAAGGAGGTTTCAGGTGTTGATCTCTGGATTAGGTGTTGGTTGTCCCTGTGTGTGGGCGGGTCGTTCGGGTATCGAATGACGGGTGGGTGGCTTGTGATGTCTAGTCGGGTTATATGGCTATGTACATTTGTAACTATTTCTTCATGTATGGATTACATGGCATGATATCTTATGTGTATCGTGGTTGCATGCTGTAGAACTCAGAGTTTTATTAGGCATGGATGTGACCGATTTGTGGGGCACATGCACGTGGTGTATGTGGTATGTTATATTCATTTAAATCCTGATTAGGTTATGCATAGGAATGTTCAGTGTTATCCTGTAATATGCGGTGTTATCCCGTGGTATGCGGTCTTATCCTATGGCATGCGGTTTTATCCCGTGGTATAATCCGTAGTCGGCGGTTCCATCCCGTGGCTTACGATATTGTATGCGATTTTATCCCGTGGTCTAGTTTACGATTTTATCCTGTGGTGTGCGGTCTTATCCCATGGGGTACGATTTTATCCCGTGGTTAGCCTATGGTTTTATCCCATAGTATACGATTTTATCCCAGAAATGTATGTTTATGTACGGGTCTTTATCTCAGTGTTAGGACTGTGGTTGCAGTGTGTGAGGGCCGGTTACATATGTCATGGGTTGCATGTACTGTATTTTGGGACGGATAGACCAATTTTAAAACTGTTTTAAGAGTCGTGTGAATCGCGATCTAAAAACCCTTTTTCAATTATTTTTAGGCGCCTATGAGTGAGTCAAAACATGATTTGTATCCTCGCTTTCCGGTTTGCATGTGCAAATCGTTTTCAAGGCTTGAAAGAAAGTCTAAACCTGCACTTCGGTTTCCTAGCATGTTTTGTTTATAATGCATGCTTGTCTAGTTTCTGCTGAGCCTTGGCTTACGGTGTGGGATTTGTTTTTCTTTAGGTACCGATCCCGCTGGTTGATTTGGAGGTGCTGGAGGAGGTGTAAGAGTGTAGTCTTCCTTTTTGTTAGCTTTTTACACGTATGCTATAACTTGTTTTTTGGGGGTTTGAGCCGTGTAATGTTGTTGTTTGGCGTTTATATACAATGCATGTATGGTTTATTTTTGATAGTGTATTCTTGATTGGGTATCATGTTTGGTTGTTTATGGGTGTTTCACGTGGCCCAGAGTTTGGGGCGTGGCAACTTGGTATCAGAGCTCTGGGTTCGAATACTTATGAGCCGTGGAAAGAGGTTGCATCACCGTGTGAGGTTGATTGCGTGTGCTTGACTGCATGTGTTTAGATGTTTTGATAACATGGACGTGATAGCGTGCGGGTCATACGTGAATGATGTGTATAAATGAGTATGGAGGTTGAATCTTAGGAGTGATAGTCCTGTCTTTTGGCGTTTGGATTAACAAACTTGGGGACCAAGTTAGAAACGTGTTTAGCTGACGTGATTTCTAGCAGAGAATCTGAGTAGGATATCCAGATTGATGTGTCATTCTTGTTGATTCTCCTTGGGATGTGTGGTTATCTAGCATGAACCTATGTGGCTATGTGTTAGCATGCTTATGTGGTTGAGCATTTACGTTCACGCTATGTGCTGCATCTTATATGTCGTTTTCTTTCATATAGATGCGATGTCGGCGAGATGAGGGCGAGGCCGTGGTCGAGGCCGTGGCCGTGCTGTTGGCCAAGGGGATGTTCCTATCCATGATGCTGGGGATGCTAACGCTCCCCAAGGACCTATTCACATGGTAGAGTTGCTGCGTGCATTGGTGGGTTCCATCGGCCAGCTGGTTGAGACCTCTAGAGGTGAGGCTGTTAGGGAGAGGGTGCCTGAGGCGAGAGCTACTATGGCCATGCGGGAGTTTAGACGCATAGATCCGCCTACCTTTGCCGGAGATCCTGATCCTATTGTGGCGATGGAGTGGTTGGAGTTGACGACGCGGATCCTCGACACGTTGCAGATTGTGGAGGATGAGTTGCGGGTTTCTTTTGCCACCTTTCAGTTGAGGGGTGCTGCTCACGCTTGGTGGAAATATGCCAGGACTATTGCAGGAGTTACTTGGGCAGCCTTTACCATAGTGTTTCTGGAGAAATACTTCCCAGCTTCGAGGAGAGATTTGTATAGGGAGGAGTTTTATACTCTTACCCAGGGGGCGATGGACATCATGCAGTATGAGTCTAGGTTCACATGCTTATCCCAGTTTACACCTGAGTTGGTGAGCACAGACGAGCTACATTCTATGAGGTTTGAGCGGGGTATGAGACCGACGATCAGAGAGTGTGTGGTAGCGATGGGGATTCGTGTATTCACGAAGCTGGTAGAGGCAGCAGCGAGGGTGGAGAACACCATGATTGAGATCCGAGCTTCTAGGGAGGCCAGGGTACCGCAGGGTGAAGCAAAGGTGCAGACAGCTGGGTGTTCCAGCAAGAGGCAGAGGTCCTCTAGTCTTAATTTTCATCCATCTGGATCACATCAGTTCTCTGCACCATCACCATCAGTGGCTTCGTCAGGGAGGCTAGAGCAGAGAGAGGTTAGATGTTTTCAATTTGGACAGCCGGGGCATCGTGTACCAGATTGCCCGCAGCCGAGGCAATCTCGGGACACACAGTTGAGGTAGGCTCAGAGTTCCATGCAGGATCAATCGTAGGGGATGGAGTTGCCCGTTTGTTACAAATGTGGTCAGACTGGACACATCCGCAGGACTTATCCCAGAGGGAGGATGCGTCGAGCATGGCTAGTACGCCAGAGGGTTCGTATGTGCGGGATCGACAGCAGCATCTAGTAGTTTAGACTTCCCGAGCAACGACAGGTGGGGGTAGATCAGTTCAATCCGTACGGCAGTCGACAACGCCGAGTTATGGCAGATTGGACAGAGTGGGGTTGCCCCGAGTGTATTCTCTTGTAGCTCGCGGTTCTTCGAGGGCACCGACCGTGCGAGATGATACAGATGCAAATCTTTCTCCATTGCACAGAGGTATTTTTTGAGTATGCAGGCCTTGGGCCAGTTCTTCATTGCATCCGTTTGGGGTTGATGATAGATTCCGTGGATGATGTGAAATGTTGAGGTAGTGGTTGGTGATGATGTGAGGATGGCATGGGTTGTAGATCCCGAGTCTGTGAGATAGTTGGCCATTGTCTAGGATGTCTGACCTTGTTCAACTCTATCCTAGGAATGGTTTGGCTGACCATCTCGTATGCCGTGTCGATGTGATCGACGGTTTGTTCTTTGACTTTATGTTAAATTTCGGGGGTAAAATTCTTTCGAGAGGGTAGAGTTGTGAGACCCTGACCCGTTTTCTTTTAATGGCGTTTTCGAACGCGCGTTTTGTGTTTCTGTTTGAGCATGTTTTTACTGCTTTCGATGCATGATTGGGCTTAGATATGCATGCGGGGTAGGCTCCCGGGGTTGTGGGACGTTGAGGTGCGAATCTCAAAAATTAAAAAAAAAGATATTTTGGAGATTTATAAATATCTAGAGTTAGATATTTTCAAAAGATATTTTTCGAAACTTAACTCTTAAGTTTCCTATTTTCTCTCTGCCTTCCCTCTAAGTTCTCGGGGGCCTAGGGCTCGATTTTCAACGATACAACAGCGGATCCTTGGTTTTGGCGTCGTGGGCTACACAACCATCCGGTCAGATTTTAATTCTGGTAAAGCTCGATTTTGCACGTGGTTCAACGCGTCGAGTTTTGAACTCATCGAGGTAGGATTCTAGACATGTATGCGTTATAAGGATGCTATAGATAATCGGGTGTCTTTTTGTCAGTGGGATTGTTGTAGATTTAATTTTCTGTAAAGTTGGGTTTTTGGGTTAAAAATTGGGTTTTTTGTCGATTTCGGTGGATGGAATCGGGTGTTGGGGGTTTCTTTTGAGATCTTGGTGTTAGGCCTAGGTGTGTGGAAGTTCACAGGTGTTGTTTTGGAGTTTGGAGGCCTCGATTCGAGGTTTGTAGGGCTGAACCCGTAGCTTGAAAATGGTTTCTGGGTGAGTTCGGTCGACCGAACTCATAGGTTCAGTCAACTGGATCTTAGTTTTTGGGTTCGGTCGACTGGACCGAGAGGTTTGGTCGATTAAACTGGGCCTTCGTGCGTTTTGGCTTTTCCAGTGTGGTCTTCGGTCGACTGAACCTGTGTAGCTTTGTTTTGATGGTTTTGCTTGGGTCTTGATTTCCGATTAGTGTCCTACTGTATTCAATTAATTAATTTATCAAAATTGATCGATTTAAATACCTATGGATTCCTTTGGGTGTCATATTGGTGACTGGCTTTCCTTTAGTGGTTCTTGGTCAATGGAGTTATTGGGTTCTATTGATTGAAATCATGGAGAGGGGAGTTAGCTGTTCCTTGGTTCGGTTGGCGTTGTGGTTTAGGGGGGGTCGTGTGGTGGCCCCGGGTGTTTACATGATGCCGTCCTCGGATGTGACGCGCATGGTTGGTTTAGGGTTTGTGGCACGGTTGTGTGAGTGCCGGTTGAGTGCGCGACGTGTGGGTTCGTGGTTTAAGGTGGGGTTCTGGTGAAAATTGGTCTGAGGGAGGTTTCAGGTGTTGATTTCCAGATTAGGTGTTGGTTGTCTCTATGTGTGGACGAGTCCCAGTTTGGGGACAGGTCGTTCGGGTATCGAATGACGGGTGGGTGGCTTGTGATGTATAGTCGGGTTATATGGCTATGTACATTTGTAACTGTTTCTTCATGTATGGATTACATGGCATGAAATCTTATGTGTATCGTGGTTGCATGCTATAGAACTCAGAGTTTTATTAGGCATGGATGTGACGAATTTGTGGGGCACATGCATGTGGTGTATGTGGTATGTTACATGCATTTAAATCCTGATTAGGTTAAGCATAGGAATGTTCGGTGTTATCCTGTAATATGCGGTGTTATCCCGTGGTATGCGGTGTTATCCCGTGGCATGCAATTTTATCCCGTGGTCTGGTTTACGGTTTTATCCCGTGGTGAGTGGTCTTATCCCATGGTGTACGATTTTATCCCGTGGTTAGCCTATGATTTTATGCCATAGTATACGGTTTTATCCCGGGAATGTATGTTTATGTACGGGTCTTTATCTCAGTGTTAGAACTGTGGTTGCGGCGTGTGAGGGCCGGTTGCATATGTTATGGGTTGCATATACTGCATTTTGGGATGGATAGACCAATTTTAAAACTGTTTTAAGAGTCGTGTTAATCGCGATCTAAAAACCCTTTTCAATTATTTTTAGGCTCCCGTGAGTGAGTCAAAACATGGTTTGTATCCTCGCTTTCCCATTTGCTTGTGAAAACCGTTTTCAAGGCTTGAAAGAAAGTCTAAACCTGCACTTCGGTTTTCTAGCATATTTTTTTTATAATACATACTTGTCTAATTTCTGCTGAGCCTTGGCTCACGGTGTGGGATTTGTTTTTCTTCAGGTACCGGTCACGCTGGTTGATCCGGAGGTACCAGAGGAGGTGGAAGAGTGTAGTCTTTCTTTTTGTTAGCTTTTTATATGTGCGCTATAACATGTTTTTTTGGGCGTTGGAGCCGTGTACTATTGTCGTTTGGCGTTTATATACAATGCATGTATGGTTTATTTTTGAGAGTGTATTCTCGGTTGGGTATCATGTTTGGTTGTTTATGGGTGTTTCACGTGGCCTGGAGTTTTGGGCGTGACAATTTTAGTTCGTTCAGGATTTACAAATTGGATCTAAAGGTCAAGGGACTAGTTTCTAAAATTTGAATAAATGTATACCGGGGAGCTTAGAATATTAGTGCTGGCCTTGTAATTTAATAACGGGGAGCTTAGAATAATAGTGCTGGCCTTGTAATTTAATAAAGTGTAGACAGTAGTCAAATTCTAACTTAAGGTATGTTAGCTTGAACACTCAATGATAAGTTTGTTTAGCTTGTTGGTCCACAATTGAAAAAGTTATGGAAAATTTTGGACCAATTCATGGTTCCTTGCTCTATTCTTCTTAGAAGAGGTTTAAAGATAGAAAAATAAAATAAAATAAAATACAATACAATAAAATAGCTGAATTTAAAATTTAGTTTGAAGTCCGGATGAATTTGCCTCTCTTATGTAGTAACAATGTAACGGTGAGATGAACTATTAAAAGAAACTCGAAGCTATGTGATGAATTTTGGAGTAAATTAATAAATGTGTGAGTTACGTGCATAATTGATGAAGTATGATTGACTGAAAAAAGTGACGATTAAGGCTAAGAAATGTACTATCCAAACTCGGGGAAGTAATTAATGAAAGAGACATGTGGACTAGTATTTGAGACTTTGGTTTGCAACTCTAAGCTTGAATTCATGAATTAAAGGAGGAATTACTTAATAAATGACGTGATGATAAAATGAAACCTTGTAACCTGTTGGTTTCATGGTGGTGAGTTAAATTTATGATTAAATCAAGTTGAAGGGAAGAATTATGAAATTTTTTTTTCTTTTATTTTACAATTTCAGGGTTTATTTATTTGAATTCTATAGCAAAATGATTTGGTCCCTTAGAGTTACATTAATGTGCATATAGAGTACATGTATATGAAATTGGGCCTGGTGAATGGACGAATTGTGGAATTCTGATTATATTTAAGAATTTTTATGTGAAAACATTTGACAAGATAATTTGAGTTTATTAAAAAGAATATTGAAATATAATGAGAGGGGAATGAATTTAAAGGCAAAAAGGGTGAATTTGATGTGATGATCAGTTTGATTATATGTATGTGTATAAGTTGTGATTAATGGTAATAAAATGAAATATGATTTGAAATTAAATTGGGGAGACAGACTCCCGGTTGTTAATGAATATTGATATGGTTAATTAAATATAGCACCGAGGATGGTTGATGTGGATTAAGTTGGGCTTACACAGCTCCGCGGTGAAAGATCGAAAACTTGCGCAAGATGGGGACCACATGCCCACGGGTTAGTCCGAGAAATGTGGTGATTGTGTCGTGGTGAGTTATAGAGCGACCCATTCCACAATGGCTTCGCGTAGCCTATTGGGGGCAAATGGGGCGATGTTTCTATATGTTGCACCCGATGTCGGTTCAATATGGAATTAACGAAATAAAATGGACATGTAAATTGTGAAATAAGAAAATGGGATAAATGAAAGTGATTGCATAATGAGGGGCTGCGGTCCTGCGGTGAAAGCCCGCGAAGTTTCATGCATAATGAGGGGCTGCGGACCTGCGGTGAAAGCCTGTGAAGTTTCATGGGTTATATGTGTTGCATGTGATAACTCAGTGCTCTATAACAAATCAAATGTAGTGAATAAATTGAACGAATTTGGATAATGAAGGAAACATGAATATGTAATGGATGTGAACTAGTAAGAATGGAACATGTGACACACTTGAAACTTTGAATTATATGTGGAGATTAAAGAAGCATATCTTATTATGTTAAAATAGAAAATTAACGAGAGTTGATTATAATTTCTAACT
Source organism: Heliamphora exappendiculata (assembly GCA_034768845.1). Lineage (NCBI taxonomy): Eukaryota > Viridiplantae > Streptophyta > Magnoliopsida > Ericales > Sarraceniaceae > Heliamphora > Heliamphora exappendiculata. Next base: position 67,912 of record JAOTRH010060143.1, read on the forward strand.
CAAATGTGAGTGGGTGAAAACTACTATAAATGTACATGAGAACTTGTTTATTTGCATACTAGCATCATTACACTTACATCTCACATATCATGTATAATATCCTTGTTAGTCTCTATCCTACGAGCTTCGGCTCACGTATGTTGAATAAATATTTTTTACAGGTCCTGATGATCATAAAAAGTAGAGTAAATGAAGGTTGGATCTTGAAGAATGTTTTGAGGAAGAAAGGAGCAAATTTTTACCTTTGATTTAAAGAATTAAATTTTGTATACATATGATTAAATCCCATGTATTTGTTTACAGAAACTATGAGACTGTCTTGGATGAATGAAATTTATATGCAAATCTAGTGAAGTTTATGTATAATTTAAGTTTTATGGAAATGAATTCAATCGTAATGAAACGAAAAATGTGAGTCGATTATGTATTAATTAGATGGATGATTAAGATGATTTGTTTAGTATTGAATGTAACTATGTTGAGTGTTAATTGGAGTTTAGTTGGTTTGAATTAATACTTTGGGAATGAATGTGAATGCAATGATGTGAAAAATATTAGTTTCTTTATATTAGACTGTGATTGAGAATTGTGAACCGGGCAGTGCCCGAGTATATTGTATTGTTATGTTTCACAGGTGATACTAAAATTTGGGATAATCTGAAAAATAGAGGAAACTCTGCCGAAATTTTTAAGAAATATACTTAGATTATTTTTGAAGTTTTGAAATGGAATTTCTTTTCTTTAAAGGAGGTTCTAACCATAAATCGAGTTTCCTTGGTTATTCTGTAAAGTTAGGTTATCAAGTGGAGTTCACGTGACCTGGGGGTTGGGGCGTGACAGAATGGTATCAGAGCTCTAGGTTCGAACACCTATGAGCCGTGGGTATTAGTATGTGATGGATGCGAATTGTTGTGAGTTGTTGGATTAACGTAGGCACCACTACATGGCATGGATTGTATGCTTGCGTGGGTGTGCGAATGAATTGTCTGCGTGTGCTATGTGTTTATGTGGGTATGGAGGATGAACATGGGGAATGATGTGACTTGCCTTTAGGCATCTGGTCAACTATTCTGGGTTCGAAATAGAAAAGCGTTTGGTCGACGTTCTTTTTATGAGAAATCTGGATTAGTTAGCCGGATTGGTGTGTCATTCTCAATGATTCTCCTTGGTATGTGTATGGTTGTTGATGTGGTATGTTTGATTTTTGATCGATATGTTTGTACAATTATAATGTGTTAAAATTTAAAGGAAGAAAAGGTTAAATTGAGCTTTGATCTTAATGAATCTCATAATCTTTCTTAGTCAGAAGCATGTTTCTAAGGTTAGAGTAAAGTTGTGGTTGCGGTTATGATATGGACTTTGAGGATACGGCCCGATGTTAGTTAAATGGCAAGAGATTTGAACTCAGGAGTTAAGAGTTGAATACTTTAGTGCGTGGTATGATAATCATGTTCTAGTGTTAGTAGAGCATGGAAAATAGTTAAGTTGGTTGTTGAGTATAGACCTCGTATCACGCCCCAAACTCTGGGTCACGTGAAACACCCACAAACAACCAACTATCACACCTAACCCGAGAATACACTCTCAAATTAAATCATACGTGTATTGTATATAATCGCCAAATGGTTTACATTACACGGCCCCAATGCCGAAAAACATGTTACAACATACATATAATAAAACTAGCAGAAAGGAAGACTACAGATCTTTCGCCCCTCTGGCACCTCCAGATCAACCTGCGTGATCGGTACCTAAAGAAAATCAAATCCCACACCGTGAGCCAAAGCTCAGCAGATCCTAAACAGCACATGCAATATAAGCTAAACATGCTAGGAAATAAGGTACAGTTTTAGACTCTCTTTCAAACCTTAAAACAGCTTGGAAACAGTTTTAGATCACGACTCATCAGAGCCAACAAAACAGTTTGATAACACGACTCGCACGAGCCCAAAGGATGACAGATATATATATGTAACACAAGAATATATATCTAAATCGGCTCTAAAACCCCAACAACAGTCCTACAACTGAAAATAAAACATGCAATTCATGCACTACGCCCAACATACCCAACACATACCTCATCAGGACCTTGTTTATACCCTTGAAACTATGCATATCATCCTAACAGATATCATGCCACAGTTAAGAAAAAGCGGTAAAAACACCGACAAGGGTAACGACTATAGACTCCTGCCCATTACCCTAGACCTAAGTCACACAGATTGGCTGGGTAATGACAAGTTCTATACGATGTTACTGCAACACAAACCACTTAGTTTATAGGTTCACAACCTGAGGGTACTAAGCACCCACACAATGCCATTCACGGAGGCAACCGGCTTGTGTACAGATTTTCACAATCGATGGACGAAGATAACTAAACTTCTTTACAGATTTCCACAACCGTTGGACGAAGCTAACCAACCACATTTACGGGGATTAACCCGAGGGACCGTAGCGAACCCACGCATCGTCAGGACCATGTTTCTGTCCTTCGGATACCCACGCACACACGTCTTTAGGACCACATTTTCATCCTTCAGACACTCACGCACACGTATCATCAGGACCACGTTTCCGTCCATCTAATACCCACACCCAGGTGCGTCGTCAGGACCACGTTTTCGTCCACCTAATTTACGCACACGCACACACACATGCATCGTCAGCCAGAGCTAACATCGCACCAAGTTTTTGTCCTTCGTTAGCCAAGGCTAACATATCATCGAACCACGCATGTTCATCTATCACATTTCATACATCCATGCATAACCTAACCAGGAATTAAATGCATAAACCCACGCACTATTGCTACGTTTCACAAGCACGTCACATGCAACCCAATATCACATAAGACCACATTTTCATCTTACCTCATGCATAAATAAATGAGAATTATAAATGCACAGAACCACTTATAAATCACATAGCTATAGATAACCTCACATCGCGACTCCACTCGCCACTTAACCCGACATCCACAAAACCATGCCTAACTCAAAGGCTAACACCACTCGAGCGCTCGAGCGCCTAACCACCGCTCGAGCAGTCCCCAACTCACATAACACACTACCACAACCACCGTTCGAGCGGTCCCCTACCGACATACATCTCTGCCACCACCTCGCTCGAGCGGTCACCCACCGACTCAACTCTCGGCCACCAGACCACTCAAGCACACAACCACCGCTCGAGCGCTCAATGCTGGGGAGAAACCCAAACCAAGATACATAACCAAACCCCCCCCACACAACGATGCACTAATCACCAGACAAACAATAACCCAAGGCCACAACATGACCCCCGAAGCCACCACACAACCAAAAGAACCCCAAAAAGAATCCACAGGTATTTCAATCGACTAATTTCCATAAATTAATCAATTGAATACCATAGGACGCCAATCAAAAATCGAAACCCAACCACCAAAACACTATCACCCAGCACGGCCAACTTAGACCCACACACGCCCAACACGGCAACATGAACCCACACACAAGCTCACACAAGCCCACGACAACCCAAGAAACAAGAAACTTGGTAGAAAGGGCCCACGAGGATGAAAAACCACCTTTTTCGAACATTCGGCCAAAAATGGGTGAAAAACAATTTGGAAATCTTAACACACCTTCACTATTTTGATCATAACTTTTTCTAGAAAAATCATTTTAAGGTGAGAAAGGTGTCATTGGAAAGAAGACTTCTGGGGCTTCGATTTGAGTACAAGAATGACCGAATTCTGAGTCTGAATGATGGAGATAAAATCAAAACAAAACAGCCCAGCGCAACTAGTCTGCCCGAGCGAACATCGGGTGCTCGAGCGAGCTACCACCCGAGAGAAACCCAGATTTTCTATTCTTGAGTGTTCTTGGCCTCTAAACACTCAAACACACCCATACCACCACCTCAACCACAAATCTAAGCCTCCAAACACCTTCTCGACACCCTCGAACATGCCCAAACCCGAATCTACCACAAAACCTCGAAAAGAAAAACTCAAAACCCGATTCCATCCACCAAAATCACCGAAAAATAGTTTTATACCCAAAAACCCATCTTTGAAACAAAAGATCAGATCTATAGCAATGTAACCAGTAAAAATATGCACAATTACACGTAGCACCCTTATAAGACATGAGAGTCAGGATCCTACCTCGGTGAGTTAAAAACTCGATGTCTCGAACCACGTGTAAAATTGAGCTTTATCAGAATCAAAATCTGGTAGGATGGTTGCATAGCCCTCGATGCCGATACTAAGAATCCGCAGTCTGATCATCAGAAACTAAGCCCCGGGCGCCCGAGAACTTAGAGAGAAGGCAGAGAGAAAAAGGGAGGAAACTTAGGAGCTAAGTTTTAGAAAATATCTTTTGAAAATATCTAACTCCAGATATTTATAGACCTCCAAAATATCTTTTTTTGAATTTTTTTCAAAATTCGCACCGTAACCTCCCACGACCCCGGGAACCTATCCCGCATGCATATCTAACCCCGTTCATGCATCAAAAGCACGTAAAAACATGCAAAATTGAAAACACAAAACACGCATCAAAAGACGCCAAAAAAGGGAACGGGTCAGGGTCTCACAACTCAACCCCCCTTAAAGGAATTTTGTCCCTGAAATTCAACTCAAGGTTAAAACAACAAACCGTCGATCGCAATCAAAACAGGTATACGAGATGGTTAGCCAAACCACTCCTAGGATATAGTCAAATAAGGTTAGGCATCCTAAAAAATGGCTAACTATCTCAACAACACGGGTTCTACAACTCACCCCAACCTCACACTATCACCAGCCACTGCCTCAGCATAGCATATCACCTCCAGAATCCATCATCAACTTCTAAACAGATGCAACAAGAAACTGGCCCAAAGCTTGTACACTCAAAAAGTACCTCTACTTGCTGAAGGCATAGCTGCATCATTCAACACAACCGGTGCTCTAGAAGAACTGGGAGCTATAAGGGCATACTCCCTTGGCAATGCCGCTCTGCCCTGTCCACCATAACTCGACGCTATCGGCTGTCGCATCGACTGAACTAACGCACCCCCGCCAGACATCCGGGAAGTCTGAACTGCTAGATGTTACTATTGATCCTGTACATATGAACCCTCTGATGTGCCTACCGGGCTCGGCGCATGCTCTCTCTGGGGACAAGTCATGCGAATGTGTCCCGTCTAACCATACCCATAGCAAATTGGCGGTTCCCTTTCCTATGACTGCGACTGCACTGGTGCCAAACTATGGGACTGCCTCAGCTGTAAGCAATACTCCACACAATGCCCAGGTTACCTACATCGATAACAAATAAACTCCCTCTCCTCCGGCCTTCCCTTTGAGACTACAGGAGGACGGGAGGCGAGGATGCAAAAGATTGTGGCTGATATGACCCCATTGGATACAAACTCGGACCAGATGTCTGTTGATGCTTATCACTGCGCCCCCAGGAATGTGCACATCCCCTGTCGTGTTGACTCCTACTGTCTCTGTCTCTGCGTGTCTCGTTCAGAGTGTCCTCCACTTTCATGGCCATCTGTACCAAATCTGTGAAGACCTGCATCTGAAATGCTACCACTCTATCTCTTATAGCGGGCCTCAAACCCCTCTCGAACTGCTACGCACAGAACTCATCAGTGGGCACAATCTCCTGTGCAAACTGGGACAGGCTAGTAAACTCAACCTCATACTCAATCACTGTCATCATCCCCTGAGTCAAGAAAAGAAAGTCTTCTCTGTACCGATCCCTCAAAGTCGCGGGAAAGTATATCTCCAGACATACCTTTGTGAATGCCTCCCAAGTGCCTGCCACTATGGTCTTGGCAAACTTCCACCACATATGAGCACTCCCTCTCAGCTGGAAGGTGGCACATATAACCCTCAGATCATCTTCCTCAATCTGAAGCGAATCCAGAATCCTGGTAACCAGCTCCAGCCACTTAATGGTAACCGTGGGGTTGGGATCCCCAGAAAAGGTAGGAGGGTCCACACGTCAGAACTCGCGCATTACGATCGTTGCCTTCGGTTCAGGTACACTCTCTCTCCCCATAGAGGCCTCAGCTAGTTACCGGATGGAGCCGACCATCTCACGCAATAGACCTCCATCAATAGATCCTTGGGGTGCATTAACATCCCCAATAACTGGGACTGGAATGTCCCTTCGGCCAAAACCACGGCCACAGCCTCGACCACGGCCTCGTCCTCCCAGCGTGGACATTGCATCTATATGAACGGAAAAAAAGAACATAAGACGCCGCACATAGCATGAACATAAATGCTAACCACATAAGCTTGCTAACACATAGCCACATAGGTTCATGCTAAACAACCCCACATACCGAGGAGAACCGACAAGAAAGATGCGTCAATCTAGATAACCTACTCAGATTCCCCGCTAGAAATCACGTAAGATAAATGCGTTTCTAACTTGACTCCTAAGTTTGTTAACCCAAACGCCCAAAGGCAGGACTAATCAATCTCACAGTTCAACACCCATGATCACATATACACATCATTCACGTATAACCCGCATGCTATCACGTTCATGTTATCAAAACATCAAACACATGCAGTCAAGCACACGCAATCAACCTCACACGGCGATGCACCCTCTTCCCACGGCTCTAGGTATTCGAACCCAGAGCTCTGATACCAAGCTGTCACGCCCTAAACTCTGAGTCACGTGAGACACCCACAAATAACCAAATATCAGACCCAACCCGAGAATACACTATCAAATTAAACCATATATGCATTGTATATAATCGCCAAATGGCTTACATTACACGGCTCCAACGCTGAAAAACATATTACAACATACTTGTAACAAAACTAGCAAAAAGAAAGACAACAGGTCTTTCGCCCCTCTGGCACCTCCAGATCAACCTGCGTGATCGGTACCTGAAGAAAATCAAATCCCACACCGTGAGCCAAAGCTCAGCAAATCCTAAACAGCACGTGCAATATAAGCTAAACATGCTAGAAAAATGAGGTGCAGTTTTAGACTCTATTTCAAACCTTAAAACTGTTTGGAAACAGTTTTAGATCACGACTCATCAGAGCCAACAAAACTGTTTGATAACACGACTCGCACGAGCCCAAAGGATGACAGATATATATATATATGTAACACATGAATATATATCTAAACTGGCTCTAAAGCCCCAACAACAGTCCTACAACTGAAAATAAAACATGCAATTCATGCACTACGCCCAACACACCCAACACATACCTCGTCAAGACCTCATTTCTACCCTTGAAACTATGCATATCATCTTAACAGATATCATGCCACAGTTAAGGGACAGTGGTGAAAACACCGACAAGGGTAACAACTATAGACCCCTGCTCATTACCTTAGACCTGAGTCACACAGACTGGCTTGGTAATGGCAAGTTTTATACGATGTTATGGAAACACAAATCACTTAGTTTACAGGTTCACAACCCGAGGGTACTAAGCACCCACACAACACCATTCACGGAGGCAACAAGCTTCTGTGTGGATTTTCACAACTGATGGACGAAGCTAACCAAACTTCTTTACGAATTTCCATAACCGTTGGACAAGGCTAACCAACCACGTTTGCGCGGATTAACCCGAGGGACCGTAGCGAACCCACGCATCGTCAGGACCACATTTTCGTCCTTTAGATACATACACACTCGCAACGTTGGGACCATGTTTCTGTCCTTCGGATACCCACCCACAGACGTCTTTAGGACCACGTTTCCATCCTTTAGACACTCACGCACACGTATCATCAGGACCACATTTTCATCCCTCTTATACCCACACCCAGGTGCATCGTTAGGACCACATTTTCGTCCACCTAATTTACGCACAAGCACACACACATGCATCATTAGCCAGAGCTAACATCGGACCATGTTTTCGTCCTTCGTTAGCTAAGGCTAACATATCATCGAACCACACATGTTCATCTATCACATTTCATACATCCATGCATAACCTAACCAGGAATTAAATGCATAAACCAACGTACTATCGCTACGTTTTCCAAGCACATCATATGCAACCCAATATCATGTAATACCACATTTTTGTCTTACCTCGAGCATAAATAAATGAGAATTGTAAATGCAAAAAACTAGTTATAAAGCACATAGCTATATATAACCTCACATCGCCACGCCACCCTTCACATAACCCGACATCTACAAAACCACACCTAACTCAAAGGCTAACATCACTCGAGTGCTCGAGCAACCAACCACTGCTCGAACAGTCCCCAACCGACATAACACACTGCCACAACCCTGCTCGAGCGCACAACCACCGCTCAAGCAGTCCCTTACCGACATACATCTCTGCCAGCACCTCGCTCGACCGCACAACCTCTACTCGAGCGGTCACCCACCGACTCAACTCTCGACCACCAGCCCGCTCGAGCGCACAACCACCGCTCGAGCAGTCAACGCTGGGGAAAACCCCAAACTAAGATACATAACCAAACCCCCGCACGCAACGATGCACTAATCACCACACAAACAATAACCCGAGGCCACGATATGACCCCCGAAGCCACCACACAACCAACCGAACCCCAAAAAGAATCCACAGGTATTTGAATCGACTAATTCCCATAAATTAATCAATTGAATACCATAGGATGCCAATCAGAAACCAAAACCCAACCACCAAAATACTATCACCCAACATGGCCAACTTAGACCCACACACGCCCAACACGGCAACATGAACCCACACACAAGCTCACATAAGCCCACGACAACCCAAGAAACAAGAAACTTGGTAGAAAGGGCCCACAAGGATGAAAGAAGACTTCTGGGGCTTTGGTTTGAGTAGAAACGATTAGTAGAAACGATTTGGAAATCTTAACACACCTTCACTCTTTTGATCATAACTTTTTCTACAAGAACAACCCAATTCTTGCCGTGTCATTGGAAAGAAGACTTCTGGGGCTTTGATTTGAGTACAAGAACAACCCAATTCTGAGTCTGAATGAGGGAGATAACATCAAAACAAAATGGCCCAGTGCAGCTAGTTCGCTCGAGCATACATCGGGTGCTCGAGCGAGCTACCACCCTAGAGAAACCCAGATTTTCTGTTCTTGAGTGTTCTTGGCCTCGAAACAGTCAAACACACCCATACCACCATCTCAACCACAAATCTAAGCCTCCAAACACCGTCTCGACACCCTCGAGAGTGCCCAAACCCAAATCTACCACAAAACCTCAAAAAAAAAACTCAAAACCCGATTCCATCCACCGAAATCACCGAAAAATGGTTTTATACCCACAAATCCATCTTTGAAACAAAAGATCAGATCTACAGCAATCTAACTAATAAAAATATGCACGATTACATGTAGCACCCTTATAAGACATGAGAGTCTAGGATCCTACCTCGATGAGTTAAAAACTCGACGCCTTGAACCACATGAAAAATCGAGCTTCACCGAAATCAAAATCTGACCTGATGGTTGCGTAGCCCTCGATGCCGATACCAAGAATCTGTAGTCTTATCATCAGAAATTAAGCCCCGGCCCCCGAGAACTTAGAGAGAAGGAAGAGAGAAAAATGGAGGAAACTTAGGAGTTAAGTTTTAGAAAATATCTTTTGAAAATATCTAACTCCAGATATTTGTAGGGCCTCTAAAATATCTTTTTTTAATTTTTTTGAAATTCGCACCGTAACCTCTCACGGCCCCCGAAACCTATCCCGCATGCATATCTAACCTCGTTCATGCATCAAAAGCACGTAAAAATATGCAAAACCAAAAACACAAAACACGCGTCAAAAGACGCCGAAAAAGGGAATGGGTCAGGGTCTCACCGCATTTGGAGGAGAGTTTGTCCATGGTAATCCTATAATCACGCGAAGCTGGGTGTTAGAAGCTCATGGAAAATAGTTACATTGTTTGTTAGTGGACTTTGTTGTTGAGCAGTGTATTTAGAAATGGGATGGATGTAGGAATAATGGAGTCTTCAGCATTTTGAAAATAGAGATGCAAATGATCTTTCGACAATCTAATCTTTGTAACCAAGAAAGTATTTAAGGGATTAATGTGGGGTTAAGAGAATTTAATCTCTCTTTCTAAGAATAAGTATTCCTTCTGTGATCCCTACAACACTGAAGAATTTGAATTGGTGACAAGATGTCTTTTTCACGGATTGGATTCCTATCAGGGGACGACTTAACCTATCTTTGCCAGAGAAGTAATTCACTCATCTAGAAGGTTGGCAGAACCTGGAACTTTATTTAAAGCTTTAGTGATTATCTTATGGGATGTTATCGTCTATTCTAATGGCACTGTCAGGAATGTATGTAACAATTCAATTGTTCAGTTTGAGTATGGGGTTAAGCCAGAAGCTAAAATTTTTTTGCTATTAGCGAACCAGTTAGTGTGTTGGATGCAGCTATCGTATCAAATCCGGCATGTAAGGACAATTTTTTATCTTTCTTCAAGGGGTGATTTGAGATGATGAAGGGAATACTGATTGCATAGTAAACTTTAAGAATAATCTTTTGACCGTCTAGTAATGTTAAATTTGAACGATTGTGATTGTGGGAGAAAGTATTGTTGAGAAAATGTTGCATAGAAGTCGGTAGAAAAGGCAAGAGTCGACCTAAAAGATATTGCTAATGAGCTCTTGGTTGGGTATAGTGGATAGCAAATAGAGTATGGGAGTTTTGGATTTGATAATAACCTTCTTGATTAGGTTCATATCAAAAAGGATATCGTTTTGAGATCATAATATATAGGTGCATAAGATTTGTAAGAAATGACAAGGGACTAGGGATAAAGTTATCTGTCAGTGAAGAGTGTTCTTTTGGGTAACTTTGTAGTCTTGTTGAACGCGTTATGTGAGGTGTAATGAAAATTGATGATCTTAAATGAGTATGAGTGGGGACTAAGAAACTAAATGCGACGAGTGTCCAAATTGTGGTGATGGGGGATAACGATGTGAAGTATGGTAAAATATAATGATCTCCTTAGAATGGAAACTGCAGATGATCGACATAAAGACTTGGCTCTAAGACCTAGTATCGAATTTTGGGGACTAAATTCCCCAAGGGGGGAAGGTTGTAGCCACCTAGTACATTTTTATTGAATTTTTTTTTGGATATGCATTTTGACATAATTAAAATATTAGAAGTAGATTCGAATTATAATGTAGCGCGTGGTGTGTGGTTCATGTATTGAGGCACCCGGATGTTAAATCATGAATTATTCGATAAGGCCAGAAAATTTTACTTATATTTTGGAACCAATATAAATCTATTAGAGGGTAAGTTGGTAAATAAGGACTTAATTAAACTAAATCAAGTTGCAAATAAGGCTTGAGTTTGGAATATCTTGGAAGAATAATATATATATATATATATATATATATTTTTTGTCTCAGCCGAAGCTGAGATGCAACAAGAGAAGAATAGAGAGAGAGAGAGAGAGAGAGAAGCCGAGAGAAGGGAAGCGTGCGACGCACCACACCTACCACCACCGTGACCGCCGACGCCGCCATCCCCACCCATCCCCGCTGGCGACCACACTCCAACCCGCACGTCACCCTCATCTTCATCTCCCGTGTTTCGTTCGGCCATGGATGGAGCTTCAAGCTCCGAAGCTTACCTCTCCTCAAAAATTGACCAAGTTTCTTACAAAATTAGACGACGCCAACCTAGAAATTGAGTTCTACACTGCCAGAGCTTCGCATCGAACCATCTGGAAGTTGATTTGATGGAGGACCGAAGCCCTAGGGCTTGGAGATTTGGTAAAAATTTGAGGCGGCGTTACACAACAAGGTAGGATTTTGACTAGCTTGTGATATTGTGTTAAGATATGTGTTGAATTTTTTATCAAATCCTTAAGAACTCTAAATAGTTAGCCGATTTCTGAAAACCTCGAATGAGATCTTGATTTGCTAGCTTGGAATGGTATAAGTGGATTACGTGCTGAAATTGGGATAGTAAGGTGTTGTTTTAAACTGTAAATTAGAGATTGAGGGAATTGGAGTCAAATTGATGGAATAATTTAGAGATTTGTGAATTTTTATTTTAACCTTAATTGGAATTATGAGTATGTAGATTGGATTTATATTCATTCAAGTTTAAAAGTTACAACGTGTTATCTCCTGAATGGATGATTGAATGTATAGCTTAACTTGAAGATTTGGTTTTGGAATCACTGAGATACTATAAGAGAATCTAAATTCATGTTGTATGGATCGCTAAACCGAGAAGCTAGATTTAATTTATGAAATTTGGGGTTTAACTTGGAATTGTGAACTTGTAGTATAAATTGGCGATTTATAGAGGGATTTTCAATCAAAATTTTTTTTTTTAGATAGTGGTTAAATCGGGACATGTAAATAATACTCATAATCTTGGGACATGATATAACATAGGAATGCTGCTTAATTCACAAAACTCTAAATTATGAAGAACTTAAATTTGAAATTTAATTGGAGTTTGTAAATAAATGATGGTATGCTAATGTTTAATTTGATAGGGAAACTTGAAGAATACTAGAACATTTTAGTTCGTTCAGGATTTACAAATTGGATCTTAAGTTCAAGGGGCTAGTTTCTAAAATTTGAATAAATGTAAATCGGGGAGCTTAGAATATTTGTGCTGGCCTTGTAATTTAATGAAGTGTAGACAGTAGTCAAATTCCAACTTAAGGTATGATAGGTTGAACACTCAATGATAAGTTTGTTTAGCTTGTTGGTTGACAATTGAAAATGTTACGGAAAAATTTGGACCAATTCATGGTTCCTTGTTCTATTCTTCTTAGAAGAGGTCTAAAGATAGGAGGTTTAAAGATAGGAAAATAAAATAAAATACAATACAATACAATAAAATAGCTGAATTTAAATTTTAGTTTGAAGTCCGGATGAATTTGCCTCTCTTATGATAGTAACAATGTAACGGCGAGATGAACTATTTAAAGAAACCCAAAACTACGTGATGAATTTTGGAGTAAATTAATAAATGTGAGTTACATGCATAGTTGATGAAGTATGATTGACTGAATAAAGTGACGATTAAGGCTAAGAAATGTACTATCCAAACTCGGGGAAGTAATTAATGAAAGAGACATGTGGACTAGTATTTGAGACTTTGGTTTGCAACTCTAAGCTTGAATTCATGAATTAACAGAGGAATTACTTAATAAATGACGTGGTGATAAAATGAAACCTTGTAACCTGTTGGTTTCATGGTGCTGAGTTAAATTTATGATTAAATCAAGTTGAAGGAAAGAATTATGAAGTTTTTTTTTCCAATTTCAAGGTTTATTTATTTGAATTCTATAGCAAAATGATTTTTTCCCTTAGAGTTACATTAATGTGCATATAGAGTACATGTATATGAAATTGGGCCTGGTGAATGGATGAATTGTGGAATTATGATTATATTAAGAATTTTTATGTGAAAACATTCGACAAGATAATTTGAGTTTATTGAAAAGAATATTGAAATATAATGAGAGGGGAATGAATTTAAAGGCAAAAAGTGTAACAGCCTGATACGTATTTATTTTTGTGATTTTATGTCTTCGGTTAAGTGAGGAGACGGAATTAAATTTGGGCATGGGTGTTATAAAACTTTATTCATTTACGGTGGAATTAATAATATGTAAAGGTGATATTGAGATACAAGGCAACGAACGATATTGATATGGCTATGTTAATGGATAAATTGAAATATTTAAAGGTGAGTGAAGTTGGAGGTTTAAGTTAAAATTTAAGAAATTTCGCAGAATTTGGCTTCAGGGGTCACCGCTCGAGCGGTGGTGGTCTGCTCGAGTGAACTATCGGGAAATGCCTGGATAATTCTAGAACTTTGGAGAAAAGTTGAGAGCATGTATATATATATATATATTGAGCTCCCCTCCAGCCACGTGAGATACCCCTCATTTCTCTTCTCCTCCTCTTCTCCTCTACTTCTTTTTGAGAGAGAAAACCATGTCCCTCCTAAAAACCTAACCCTCCACCATGGATATTGAAGGATTGAAGCTAGATTGGGAATAAGTAAGGATGCAAATCAAGCTTTTGAGCAAGAAGATGGAAGATGGAGCACCAAGGAGCCAAGATTTATCAACATCAAAACCCTAGAAGGGAGAAATTGAAGAAATTCCAAGCTATTGAGAAAATCCGAGGTAGGATCTAGATTCTCTCATATGTTTGATATGATTTTGGTTGATATTTTACTTGCATGAATAAAGATCTAGTTAATTTCATATGAGATGTGAAGAATTTGAGAGGTGTGTTTAAGTTGAGTTGCGTTTCATGAAAAGGGGGTTTTTGAGAAGTAATTAACCATGGTGTTTGAAGATTTGTGATATAAAATGTGTTTATGAGACTTCTAATTCAATGATTTGAGCTTGAAACTGGAAATTTAAAGTATAATTGTGAAGAAAATGTATATTGGGGCTTGAAACTCAAAACATGGGCAAATTTGGGATTTTCTCGGGTACCAGCGTGCTCGAGCGGATCCCTGTCCGCTCGAGCGCTCAACTGGCAGAGAGTTGGGCGCTCGAGCACCCGACGTCCGCTCGAGTAGACTGACTGCGCAAGGTCAACTTTGTTCGATCATATCTCCCTCATCCGAACTCCCAGAAGTCCTTTTTCCAATAAGACTACTCTCACAAGAAACTTCTGTGAAGTCTCTTTCACGTTTGGATGACTATGTGCCGGTAGCACCCGTATAATGATATAAGGTACCGGCATTCTCAGTTGAGCATTTTGCATTTCTTAGTGGGTATATCAAAGTCGCGAGTTCGAGATTGTGGTGTAGGTTTTTCCTACTTCTTTGGTTGTTACCTACCTGTTGGGAATCGAGTAATGTGGCGCAACCCCGTGAGGAGATGGTACATAGCAATGCGAGTATAGGTGGTGTTGTCTTTGGTGATTAACTGGTGAGGGTCTGTGGATGCATGCGATGTATCGCTGGGATGTGAAAGAATGAATGATAGTTAATGTGCCTTGAGTAGGGATCTAAATGTGAAGACTTAGTGTGACAAATGATATACACATTGTGAATGGTGGCCGATAACGTTTGTACGATGATGATAAGTGTCTTTACAAGGGCTTATCGTTAATCTTCTCTTGAGCCGAGTAAATATTGGTCGCCCTGAAAGGTAATGATGTTGAGTAAGAACCTAACGTTAGCTTATGGTTTCCCTAAGATGAGAGATGTTTCATAATTGGTTGACCGATGTGATGGTTCATTCTTGGTGGAAGTAAAACGTTGGGATTGTAGGAGTACAGATTTATTTGCTCTTGGTTTCTTGAAAGGCCTATTTGAACTCGAGTGTATGGGTGATGTTTCTGGAGATGTAGTTTAATTTATACGAAATGCTAGTAGCCTTAGTTCAAGTCGGGTGTGAGACCCTGACCCATTTTCATTTTTTGGCATTTTTGGACGCGCGTTATATGTTTTCGTTCCAGCATGTTTTTAAACTCTTCGAGGTAGGATTCTAAACCTTACTATTGTATAAGGGTGCTGTAGGTAAACGTGTGTGTTTTTAACGGTTAGATAGTGGTAGATCTGAAATTCTATCAAAGTGGGTTTTTGGGTTTAAAACCTATTTTTTATCGATTTCGTGGATGGAATAGGGTGTAGGGAGTTTCTTTGGAGGTCTCGGTGTTAGGCCTAGATGTGTGGGTGTTCACGGTTATTGAATCGGTGTTCGGAGGTTTCGATTTGAGGCTTGGAGGGTTGAACCTGTAGGTCGGAAACGATTTTTGGGTGGGTTTAGTCTACTGAACTCATAGGTTCAGTCGACTGGATCATAGTTCTTGGGGTTCTGTGGACTGAACTCATAGGTCCAGTCGACTGAAGTGGCTCGGTTTGACATTTTGTGTTTCCAGTGTGTTTTTCAGTCGACTGGGGGTTGGGTCCAGTCGACTGAAGCTGTGGGCGGTTAGTTTTGTGGTTTTGGGTTGGTTCCTCTGTTTTCGATTGGTGTCCTATGGTATTCAATTGATTAATTTATAGGAATTACTTGATTTAAATACCTGTGGATTCCTTTTGGGGTTCGGTTGGTTATGTGGTGGTTTTGGGGGTCGTGTCGTGGCCTCAGGTTTGCGTTTAAGTGTCGCCCTCGTGGGTGATGTGCATGGTAGATGCAATTTGTGATGCACGATTGGGTGTGTGGTTTGCTGTTGGTTTTATGCTGGCACAGGTGAGCGTCGTGGGCCTGTGATGGTCGTGTTGGGCGTGTTTGGGCTAGTGGTGGTCGTGTGGGTTATCCCCATGGGTGGATGTTGGTTTGTTTCGGCGGGTGGCGTCGTGATGTATTGTTATACATGGTTATGTGCATATTTATAACTATTTATTTATGTACAGAATACGTAAGTGGATTACGTGGTTATGATATCAATTGTTATGTGTAATGTGGTTTATGCTTTAAAACCTAGGGTTTTATAGGCATGTGACGTGGTTTGTGGAGCGTCGTGTTGATACATGGTTATATGCTTTAATTCTTGGTTTAGGCTTGCATATGTGTATAAAATGGATTAGATGAATCTGTGATCCAGTAGATGTAAAATCTTGGTTGTTGATGCACGTGTGCGTGTGTGGGTGAACGAGGTAGGCTGTGAAATCCGGTGTATTTGGGGCTGCAGTCCTTCGGTGAAAGTCCGAGAAGATGCATTAGTTGGGGCTGCGGTCCTACGGTGAAAGTCCGTGAAGATATGTGTTGCATTGGATTGGGTGGCAGCCTGTCGGTGAAAGTCCGAAAAGACACTATGATTGGGTAGCGGCCCATCAGTGAAAGTCTAAGAAGACGCCTGGATTGGGCAGTGGTCCGTCGGTGAAAGTCCGAGAAGATTCATGGATTACATGAACTATATATTGACACGGATATACCAATTTTCTTAAAACTGTATTAACGACCTACGGGAGTCGTAATACTCAAATCGTTTTCAAGACTCTGATGAGTCGACAAATGATTTTTATCCTCGCTTTCCCATTGCATGTGAAAATGATTTTCTGGCTCTGGTGAGTCGTGATCTAAAACTGTTTTCAAATTGTTTTACTGGCTTGAAAGATAGTCAAAAACTGTACTTCGTTTATCGAGCATGTCTAGCTTATACTGCATGTATTGTTTAGAATCTGCTGAGCTTTGGCTCACAGTGTGGGATTTTCTTTTCTTCAGGTACCGGTCACTGAGGTTGATCTATAGGTGCTGAAGAGGTGGAAGAGCTGTAGTCTTCCTTTTTGTTTCTTTCTATTACATGTATATTGTAACATGTTTTTTAGGCGTTGGAGCCGTGTAATGCTGCCGTTTGGCGTTTATATACAATGCATGTATGATTTATTTTGAGAGTATATTCTCGGGTTGGGTATCTTGTATGGTTGTTTATGTGTGTTTCATGTGGCCCGATGTTTGAGGTGTGACATCGGGTGAGGCTTCTAGCGGAGTTCAGTGGTTTAATTGTTTATGTGGTGAGATTCTCGAGTATCGGCTTTGTGGAATTCCTAGGGGAATACAGACTCGTGGTTTAACCTACTAGGAGATCGTGCTTGGGAACCATGTTAGGTGCATGAGGTTAGAAAGGATCGTAAAAAGGGTTCGATAGTATAGGTTGGCTTAGTGCTGAGGTGGAGTGTTTTGAGCATGATATGTTTGGAGATTGTTTATGGTCGACCAAAGATTCATAGGTAGGTATGCTATTTGCCTATGGGAATGAAGTGGGTAGTGATAGATTTCTATAGTATACGGTGTGGTTTGGGCGGCCTAAGGCAATAGGTAAGAAATCGTGCATCAAGATGTCGATGATAGATACATGCCTAGGAAGCAGAAGTGCTAGAAACGTTTGCATGATAGTGGAAGTTATTAGTAACTTTGAATAAAGGAACTCAGGATTAAATTTAATTTGTTTGGGTGTCGTGCACGTCTTATATGAGTTGCTTGGACAATGAACTTAATGCCGAAGCAAGGTTAAGATCGGCCTAGTGGGAGTTAGGATAATGAAGTACAAGTTTATGAAGTGAGGTGTTGGCAAGATAGGAATGTCGGTATAATATTTCCGTGTGTGAATAATAACGAGCTGGTAGTTCTATGAGATGTGTTGTATGAGGTATGGAGATTGATGGTATCCTTGTGTGTGCGAATGAAGCCTAAGAATTGAGAGCTTCGTATAGTGATTTGGATATTGTTGGAAACTAAATTTTGATAAACTTCGGGAATACGTTGAGGATGGGTCAAAACTTTTGGCTGGCCATTTCTTTCTTGGGAAGGAAACATGATTATCTTGCAAAGAATTGTGGTGTACAAACCATTCTACTATGGTTACGTGTGACTATTGGTTTGTTGAGTGATTCTTAGTTAGGCTGTTTTGGGTGATTGGGAGACTGAGTTTCTCGTGGATTTTTTGGATGAAATTCGTTCGCTGTATAGTGTGAATGTATGATTGTGTTCCCTTTGAGGTCTAGTTGATAGGCCAAGAGTGTTTATTCTTGTTGACGAGGGAGTTAGTATTGAGAAAATAAAATCCTTTTCAGCAACGATCAGCTGAGATATTCATGTGATGTGTTTCTGATATGCTCTTGTGAGTTTGGGTCTATGTTCTGTTTGGAGCTATGTATTACTTTAAATTCTTAAAGTGTGAATAGTAGGTCAACCTTTTGAAGAAGGCACAAATGTATAAAATAGTAATGATGAGTGGAGGCAATGCAAGTGCAGAGGTTACAAATTGTTTAATCTAAGGCATGGTAGACTTGAACGGCTAATAGGTATGTGTATGGATGTGATTTAGTTTGTATGGGACTTTTAACTCATGAAGAGTGTTCAATCCTAGTGGCTCATGAAGTTCAGGTGGCAGTGTTGGTTTCGTTTCGATGGCTGAAGGGCTAGAGTGATATAGTGCAAGTAGTAATATGGTTTTAAGTTTGTGGTAGTTAGTTGACTATAAAAGCATGGGCGATTTTGGCGGTATTGTGTGTGACCCAAGTGACCAATGTTCGAGTTTTGCAATATGTGTTTGGGCTGAAGGAGTAGTTCTCAATATACGTTGAAATTCAATAGTGAGTTAGGCCATAATTCGATAAAATTGGGAGAATCTTAACAGTAGTAAGACCTATGATGTATAATGCTATAGTTGGGGATGTTTAGACTTTGGAAACGTGTAGGTGATGTGAGATAGTGATCATGGAAGGATAGTCGGTGATCAATAACGGAGTGGTTAACTCCAACCTTGGTGATTAATTTCGGATAAGAGTTAGTGTCATGGCAAATGATGAACCGTTTTAGATTGGTCAAGCCCGAAATGAGAATAGTTTGATAGATAAGGATGATTCTAATATTTGTAAAATATTGGTGTTTGGAAGTTAAGTCTGATGGTAATAGAAGTGTGTTAATGTCCTTGAGTCATACAGCTTTGAAAGATAAATCAGGATTACGGACTGAGAAAGATGCTTCATAGATCGAATGACTAAAGGAAGGTTTGGTATGACTGGGGACGAATTTCGGGGACGAAATTCCTCAAGGGGGGAAAGTTGTAAAGGCCTGATACGTATTTATTGGTGTGATTTTATGTCTTCGGTTAAGTGAGGAGACGAAATTAAATTTGGGCGTGGGTGTTATAAAACTTTATTCATTTACGATGGAATTAATAATATGTGAAGGTGATATTGAGATACAAGGCAATGAACAATATTGATATAGTTATGTTAATGGATAAATTGAAATATTTAAAGGTGAGTGAAGTTGGAGGTTTAAGTTGAAATTTAAGGAATTTCGCAGAATTCGGCTTCAGGGGTGGTCTGCTCGAGCGGTGGTGGTCTGCTTGAGTGGACTATCGGGAAATGCCTGGATAATTCTAGAACATTGGAGAAAAGTTGAGAGTATGTATATATATATATATATATTGAGCTCCCCTCCAGCCACGTGAGATACCCCTCATTTCTCTTTTCCTCCTCTTCTCCTCTACTTCTTTTTAGAGAGAGAAAACCATGTCCCTCCTAAAAACCTAACCCTTCACCATGGAAATTGAAGGATTGAAGCTAGATTAGAAATAAGAAAAGATGGAAATCAAGCTTTGGAGCAAGGAGATGGAAGATGGAGCACCAAGGAGCCATGATCTATCAACATCAAAACCCTAGGAGGGAGAAATTGAAGAAATTCCAAGCTATTGAGCAAATTCGAGGTAGGATCTAGATTCTCTCATATGTTTGATATGATTTGGGTTGATATTTTACTTACATTTATAAAGATCTAGTTAATTTCATATGAGATGTGAAGAATTTGAGAGGTGTGTTTAAGTTGAGTTGGGTTTCATGAAAAGGGGGTTTTTGAGAAGTAATTAACCATGGTGTTTGAAGATTTGTGGT